>VDFB02073794.1:167892-242951 GCA_007258455.2 Sequoia sempervirens
AATAGGTAGGCAGTGTGTAGATTAGTGGAAGACTAGTATGTGTTCAGATTAGCTTCATTTTGTGTTCCGTCCAGTCCATTGGTTCTTGTTTATCTCTTGTTCTGAATTGGGATATGCAAATCATGCGTATGATCTGTTATATTGAAGATGCAACTTTTGAACAGTTGTAACGTGAAACCTTCTCTAATTGGACTCAGCATTTTACGATGATTTGTGAAATGCATGTTTGCATGAAGCATTTTACGATGATTTGTGAAATGAATGTTTGCATGAATATATTATGAGTCTATTCTGAAAGGAAGGATACAAATCAAATGCCAGTTATAGGATGGCTTAACTCTAGAAGATGGTTTAAATATACTTATGTTTTTCTAGCTATTTGCTAGATAGCATCCATCTAATGTTCGAATCAATTTAATATTTTAGTCTAATTACAGATGTGAAATTATAAATTTTTGCACGGGCATGCTTTCTACGGTTTTTGTTAGTTTGAGTTGTTTCTACTTCGAACTATGGTAATGAAGAAAAGCACCCTTTTTAATGGTAAAGTTTAATTTGTGGCGAGTATTGGTTGCAAGGAAATAAGGCCTGTCAGAAGAGCTTAAGTCATATTTACACAGATCTTTTCTGTAATTGGCGTTTTCGAAGGTGTACTGGATTGAAAACTGACAATCTTTAAATATAATTAATTTATGCACAATTGTTATTTTATTTCCTCAAAGTACGTGTGAACAGTGAAAGTGGTATTTAAAATTGACGCTCTTAAAATATAATTAATCTATACTCGTTAATAAATATCATATAGTTGTTTTATATCTTGACGCGACTTGTAATTGTGCGAGAAATACATAACCACACGTGTTTTTCCTTTAAATGTTTAAATCTTTGTTCATTTAATTCTAGGACGAAGTTGATCTATGTACACATTTAATTCCAAGATGAATTTTATTTATGTATATTTTGAAGTTTAACTATTCATTTAATGTTGGGATGAAGCTTATACTAAATGTATCATGTTAAAATAGTGTTGCTTTGTTCAGCTGAATAATGCAAAATGTTATTATTTTAATGTTCTATAATTGTTCTAAATGTTTTTATTAGATTAAATATGATATGTATTAATTTGTTTTTAATTGTTTTTATTAAGTTGAACTTTGAGAAGGATTAACATGAAATAATTAATATTCCTATAAATTTGTTAAACAAACCAAATAACACAATGACTATTCCTTTAAACCATCTTCTAGAATAATTAATTTAAACCATCTTCTACAATTAGGTAAGAGTATGATAATGACTACATTCCTTTCTTTGTATTGTTTGTCAAACAACACAATGTGGATTTAAAAATTTGTAATGCAGTTAATTAAATTATTAGGAAATTTGTATGGGGATAGATAAAAGAGTATGAAAATGAACCCACCATCACATAATACTGTAATTTATTGTTATCTCAAGATAGGGACCCAAGTAAATGGTAAGGGTATTTAATACAAATATTACTAGATTATGCTTTCCCCATTTCATTAAAGTGGATCTTAGAATTGTTAAGTATTAGAAGAGTATGGGGGTTTATACAAATGTAAAACTATTATTTGATAGATATATGAATATATATATGTGGCTAATATGGTTTCTTGCATACCATGTATTGTTGACCCTATTATATGTTTTCACAAGAACTTTAAACTAGAGATTAAGCCTACTAGGTCCTTGGTTTAGTTTTATTTATTATGGAGATGATTGTAATAAGTGGTTATTTATTGTCTTGGTCAAAGGAGATATAGGTATAATATAATAATGGGAAAAAATAATGTCATTGGTTTAAAGTGGTAACTCTTAAAGTGAGATATGTTAATGTAAGATAAATACATAAACCATACAAGTATTTTATGACTACTTATGATCAATTACAAGTAATAAATGGTCAAAGGATGATGCATAAACATCAATTAGATTACAATTATTCTTTCTTGTCAATGGTGATTTGTAATTTTATTTGTTGGGACTTAATGGTGAGTTAATATATTGGAACTTGTGCCAACTCCACAGAGGAGAGAAATTTCCATGGATATTATCTAAAGAGGGGGACAACATATCCGTGGAACTTCTACAATGTATTCTTTCACATGGAGATGGGATAAGAGGATCAAAGCAAACTCATTAGAATAACTAGAAAACCAGAGTTAGGGATCCACTATATTAGTCACAAATTAAAAGCTTCTCTTTTTGTCAAGGCTATAAAATTCTTTAGCACTAACGCCAACCACAAGAATGTAGAAGCTTGTTTGATACCATTAATTTCTACATTTGAAGAATTCAATAGAATTTTCAAATCAAATTCTTAGATTAATAAGTATATAACATGCTTGAATAAAATAAAATAAGTACACAACATAGTCAAATCAAAGAATTTAAGTATGTAGCATACTAAATTGAAATATATCAATAAGTATAAAACATACTTACAAAATATATACAATCTTTGTGTCATTCCACCAATTTATTTTTTAATAAACCACATATTGACACTCTAATCTTCGTGGATAAGTGTATTTTGTGGTCAATTATTACAATTTTTTATTCAATGATCTAACCCCATATTTGGTCAATTTTTTTTTATATGTGCCAATTTTTTTTGAATTACACATCAGATTTCTCCATTAGATACCTCCTAAGCCTTGTGTTTTACTAACAACTACTAATCTTGTAGAACACTCACTATTCTTCATATATGATAGGGGCTTCCAATTTTTTTCCTTGGTGGCAAATAGTATGTTCATTATCTTTATTCACAATAACTACATAGATATGCTTTTCATTGAATTATGTATTTAATTTAACAATTAATTCAATACATGATATAAATATACTACAAAATAAGAGAAAATATTATTTTTGATTAAATAATGCATCTATAATATACTTGGTTGAACTAGATCTAAAAGTTGGACAAAGTCATTTGAAGACTCTATATTTGTGAGTTGTAGTCCCATAGGAAGTTGATACATCTCAAGTGGGCTTAAAATTCTACAGTGCCATTAATCAAACCACTATTTTGAGTCACTCATTCTAACTAAAATCTATACATGAAAAAAATACATGATCTAACTTAGTTTGAATAGTCCACGAATTTGAATTTGAGTTTGTAAAAGAGTGGAACTCACTTGATCATGTATATGTACAATAATATTCATATTTTGCAATGTTAGCTTCATTCACTAACCCAAAAACTTTATGAACTATAGACCCCCCTTTGTTACCTTGACCCATTATAGAGTTACATCATTCAACGATGGATGTTGAATCTATCAGCTTTATACTATTTTTGTATTCAACACTTCTCATGCTAAGAATCTTTTAACATGCGTTCTTACACCAACATGCATTCCTACACCAACATGCTCCCTTTTTACATGTCTTGTCTTAGAGAAATTCTATATATGGTGAACATCACTCATCTTATGTATCCTACTCAACTAAGCTGAACGTCTTGCAAGAATATTTGAAAGTAGGTTTGTAACCTTTAGAGGCTTAAATTCTCTCTCTACTAATTTAAGGGTTTTCCATTTCACTAATCAAATTGTCCTTGTAAAGTTGATCCAAAATTTCTTCTACTAAATGCAAACCCCTTTTTTCCGGTTTTGTTTCTTCTCCAAGGATAATGTGGAGGAACAGCCTATCAGCATAAGTATTGCACCTCATTGGTGCAAGTGCTAGTTATTTATTTTGATTTAAGCTTCTGGTGGCATATGCTTGAAAGATTTACGGGTGGAAGGGAATATGGAGTACATTGAAAAAAAATATTTGTCATGAACAATAAGATGCATGAAGGATACAAATGTGCTAAGTTGATAAACGAAGTGAAGCACATTTTCATGCTCTATATTGAGCAAATAGTTTGAGAGTGGATTTGTAATGAAAACCCTAGCACCTTCTTCTACGTCAACTAGGCTCATTTTATTGGGAAATTTTCAGGATTTTTTTGGTTTTCTAGAGTAATTAGTAGAATAGAATGAGGTTAATTTGTATGGAGGGTGTGTTCAATATAGATTTAAATGTTAGATGGAAGTAGATCAAGTTTTTTATTGATGTGTTGACATGTGAATAGATTATGGGTGACATTTGTATCTCAGTTTCATGTGTATCATATGGAATTGGGGTGTATATTTGGTGAGATATTGTTTGTGTTGTTGTGTTGCATTTAATAAGATATGTATATATTTTAAGGTAAAAATCATCATAGTTGGTACAAGTGTGTAAGTAGATAAAGATTAAAATTATCGAGGGATTTAGAGTTAGAGGAGATCAAGAGGAATGTGGGTATGAGAATGGGTAAATGTAAAAATTAATGGATATGGTGAGTGATCATTGACCAATTCTAGTGGTAGAAATCAATTTGTTATGAGACTCAATATTCTCCTTTCTTTTTGCTAGAAATAGACATTTGTCTAAGGGTTGAAGTGGTGTTTCTTTCCAAAATCAAATTGTGAGATGATCTTAATGCTTAATTTTGGTAGAGGTATGTGCTTATGTGCATATTGTGTTATGTACATGGATATCAAATATGATCATATTCTTTAGCTATAAGTAAAACAAATTTTTAAATAGTGCATTTATTTAGCAAGTGGTTCCAACAGAAAGAGATAAGTACTATTGCATCTCTTAAGTCCTCACAAATACACCACTAAGATGTAAGTAAATTATGAGAGAATTTTAAACCATTTAAGATACCGATACAAACAAAATATTTATAAATATTGATTTCAATAAGGCCATGAGGGTGTACAAAATGTCATCAAAATGTCATATAGTACCATGAGGCTAATGTATTGTTTCTCAGAATACAAAATATCATCAATAGATATATCCCTACAAATTATATTATCAATGTGTCATGTACATGCATACAAAGTAAATTCATCTATGAATCTTAAACACTATTATTTAAATATTTGGTCTCTTTTAGCCCTAGCAGACATTAAACCTTGATCCCTAGTAGACATTAAACCTAGTGTCTTGTGTCATTTTGATCTCTAGCGCTCAGTATCTTATACGTGAACTTGTATATATAAAATATAAAATTAGATGCTATGCTAAACTCTATAACTATAAAAAATATTTAAAATGATATTTATTACAAATACACTTACAACATATCAGTAGTCTAGTTCTTCTTGCCTACGATGCTCAACATCATGAAGAGAGGTTTTCCCTCACGCAAGAGTCTTTACATGAATATATAACATAAAAAAACATATTTATAAATTATTTGGTAATAACTACAATATCAATTGACACAAAATAATCATTATTAAACATATATGTTCATGCTCATACCTGAGTTAAGGACATTGATGATGAAGTTGTAGAACTAACACCAACATCCAATTTTTGATGTATACGAGGAGGTGCAATGATTGAATTTGTCAACTAAAAAAAAAAAAAAGATTAAACTCAAAAACATGCATATAAATACAAAATAAATTTAAAATTTATAAAAACTAAAATTAAATACATGTTATAGTGTACCTGAGTAAATCCAATGTCTCAACGATCTATATCAACATGCATACTAGATGGTGTTGTAATGCACATCTATTCAACAAAAAATGTATTTTAAAATATTAAACATTATTTTGCATATAAAGTATTATTTTATTTTGGATTTATTATAAATAATTTACCTTTAATATAGATGCATTTGTAAAATTTGTTTGACGGATTGTTGATGTCATACCACCCTCTAACATTACACCCTCAAGTGCATAATTTTTATATAAATTTAATTTTAATTCTATAATTAAAATCAATTTACACTTTCAAATTTTAAGTATAATATATAATTTATGTTATTAATTCTTTATTAAAATACTTGTATGCCACCAAGATACACACCATTCACCAACTCATCATTAATCACCATGGTATCTGATGAGCCACCTCGGTCACCTCCTATACTCCCAAAACATCCAAAATGATAGTGATTACATATAAAAATCTCAATATTGAAGAAAATTTGGATAGATTGATGGGTACAGTTAAATATTTATAATATAAGGTAGTGAGGAATGATAAGCGGATACCACCCAAATTTTTTTAAATATTTTTATTGAGGTTTAGTGTTTTCATTAGGCAATATAATATTGATTGGTCTAAGAGATTGCAACACCATGATAGAAAAATGGTTCCTAATCAAGGGAAATTCAAATAGTAAGAAAAAGGAACTCCCAAACCTTTACCATGGGATAATGTACATTTCCAAAAAAACCTCATTATGGTGAGAATTTGTTTTCTACCACATGATCCATTAAATTGTGCAATTGTACAATAAATAAGAAAAAATGAAGAATTGCTTATGAGGAAGGCACTACATAATATAATGAGGATGAGTTTGATCAATTAAATATATTTGAGTGTGACTCCCTAGATGAAGATACTAAATATGTTTAAAATGAGGTAGCTAGCCAAATGCTCTAATATGATCATTGTGAAAATCTAATTCAATATGATCCATCTACTCATTATTTTAAGCACTTAAGATAGCCCATTAGGTAAAAATATAAAGAAATTACATTTCCAACTAAAGAAATAAGAGCACTTATAGATCTAGTGGTGATGCATGTCTAAGATGGATATCGATTGAGTAAAAACAACTACCTACAAGAGATAACAATGATAATATACAAAATAGGGTTGATTAAATGTTGACAAAGTAAAATAATAAGAAAAAAATAGATAAAGAATGATGCCTTTGAAAGGAAGAAGATAGAGATAAGACAAATTATAAAAATAGATAAAGAATGATTCCTTTGAAAGGAAGAAGATAGAGATAAGAAAAATTATTGTGCAATAATAGACATTCAAGAATACACATGTACCTCGTCCTCATGACCATGCAATACCCTTAGGCATTGTAGTTTATTTAGAAGGGATGGACCCTAATAACAAATCTCATCCAAATAACATGAGGCTCAACTAGTTTATCCCAAACCATTAGAGGGACAATGTGTAGAAAAAGGAGGAGAAGGAAGAATCATTAAATAGGGATATTCCTTCTTATATTGAAGCCATACCTTGCATTCATCATCCATATGATTTTAACTTCCCATATGATGAAACAGACCTATCATATGTAGATGCCAAATTGTAAAGGGAAGATAAATTATAGCACATTTAAGAGGAAAACTACAATATCAAAAATAAAGTGTCATACTTAGACACTAGTTTAGATTTTCTCTTGGAATATCATAATGAGTTATACTAAGGAACTATTGATTATATCATTTTTACTAGAATTATCCATGATGTAAATAAAAAATTAGTCATATGAAGTGAGGTACCAATTGATTCATATTTGTAACTAAAGGAAGATATTAAAGATGTATTAGTTTTGGTAATGTCATATCCCACTAGAACTCGTAATTTTCTAGTAGAACCCCTTGCCCCATGGTAATTTGGACTAGGGGAGGATTTATGACCCTATTATGATAAATGAACTTCTATGAGTATGATGATTATGTTTAGGACATATTACTATTAATTGATATGTGCATAACCTTGTCATGTTTGATTAAATTTAAATGCTTTATTTTTATTTACTAACTAAGACTAATGACTCGGCTAGTGGACTTGTGTGAGGTTTGTTGTTGGATGCAGGTACCAAGGGTGAAAGATGAGATGGATTTTATGGTATGGTGATGAGAGAGGGTAAACTTAGAGCTAGACCGTAATGATGAACTTTGTAAGTAGCTTCACCTTAACCTAAGGTTTGCTTGATTTAAGATAGAGTTAGGAATGTCATTAGACAATCTTAATGGTTGAGCATGCAAGGTTGTCTAAGGAGATACTTCCACAACCATAAATGGTGGTTAAATTATTATACCCATGAAAATATCAATGATAATGTAAATTAATAGATAATGTCTATAAAAATCAATATAGTATTTACTAATCCCACACAAACAACTAATAAATAACAATGGAAAAAATACATCAAAATAGAAATCTCTATAAATAATAATTTAAACTAACTAAATAAATAAATGAAAATAAAATAATGAGCAAATATGCTATGGAATGTCTAAATAAATTAAACATACTTTGGAGGCATTCCATAAAGAAAGGTAATAGATTTAAAGAAAAAATTAGGAAGCCATGAATGAAAAAGCAAAAAAGAAAAGGAGAAGAAAGCATAAGGGAAAAATCATGGGTAGGTGAAAAATAAAAATAAGAGGTCTAAATAATTGGAGTAACGGAAAAAGTAACCTTTCTACTTTTCCTAGCTTGTTTGGGCCCTCCTTGTGAGTTAGGCTTAATGTTTCCTTGATTTAGTGTTGTAATGTGGCTAACACATTCACATTAGCTCTTGGGCCCTCGTGAACTAATGGATTTTAATGGTACCTTGCTAAAGTGTTCTGAAGTGTTGTAACTCACTTTCACACTTTTCTAAGGTCTTACTAATTAATTACGCCTAATAAACCTCTTTTTAATTAAAATAAAAATTAATATATTACCTTATTTTATGTGTTGTAAAGTGCTGTAACACACTTTTATGCTTTTCTAGGCTTGTCATTAATAATTGGGCTTTCTTATGCTTTAATTGGCCCTATTTTGCATCTACAAGCCTCATTTATTTCAACTTTTCAAGGATAATCTCGACACCAATCAATGCCCAATCATAATTTAGGTGTTTCTAGTTTGTGTGGCTCAAATTTAGTGATCTAGGACTCATTTTCCACCTTGGGTGAATGGGTCCCACCTATATTTTTGGGTCTCGAACTGGTTTTCACACATTTCTAAGAACTTTTGGTTTTTGGTCCCATACATATGTCTGATGGGACTCATTCACCACGTTGGGCGAATGAGTCTCGTGTGACCCAAAATCAAATTTAATTCAAAATTTTGGTAGTATTTTATTCTCCTAGATCTGATGTTGGCTTGTAGTGTTGTAATTTTGGGAATTCTTGCATAATTGAGTATAAATACAAGGTTCTTTCACTCATATTTAGACCTAAAATTCAAGAGATCATTGAACATTCACAAGAGCATTCAAAGGCATTCAAGGGAAGATTATCAAGCATTTTAGAGCATTCTTCAAGCATCAATCATCATGTCAAATATTTCATCCATCATGTTTGTTATTTTGCTGACAATTTTGATGTAGAGTTTATGATTCAAGTAAGTGTTTCAAGCGAGATCAACATCAATCAAGCAAGAGTCAAGAACCATATCCATTACAACCATTTAAAGCATATTTGTAGCACCTTATTGCTAGGGTTTGGTTTAGGTGGTAGATTTCCTAAGAAGAAAGATTGGAGAAAAGTTGCAAATCATCCAAAGTTGTCAAATTTGTCATCAAGCCTTTGGGAGCATTGGAGAAGACCTATAGGTTGCAAATTAGAGATTTAGATCCAAAAACTAGTCAAGAAGGACAAAGCAATCAGAGAAGAGCAGGACCAGCTTTTGAAGTTGCAAAAAAACCCAATTGGACTAATTCACCACTTCTAGCAAATGATTCCTAGTTCCAATACTTTTTTAGGATTTTACAGATCTAGATATCCTTTTGGCAGAAACTTGTTCCTACACAATTTCCCAAAAAAATGACTGATTCACCCAACTTTGTGAATGAGTCCCAGTCAGCCTTGAAAGTAGAATTTCCAGTGATTCAGACCTCCATTCAACCTTCTCCAGTTTCCCAAGTGCACACTTTCTGTTTTGCAGTTTTCTGTTGCATTTCATTCATCTTTCTAGGTCATTTAGTGTTAGTTTCCATTCAACTAGGGTTTTTCATTTCATCTTACATTTAATTGTCTTTTCTGAGTTTAAACTTGGTGGTAAACCCCTCATTAGATCATATCCAATCTCTAGGACAAGGTCCTTTCGCAAGATCTCTTTCTCTTTTGCATTAAGATTTCGAGGGTTATCCTTGAGTGGAATCTTGGAAAGTGGGTGTGATATCAATCATCACTACACCTTAACCTATTTTAAGAGGTTCCAACAATTATCAACAACCCAACAAAGAAGGTCACCCAAAATTAAATGGGCATCCAACATGGTGTGCAGAAACATGATAGATGAAACACAAGAGTCTTCATAGCATTAAATGAGTATGGCGACCCTTTACTTGACAGAAAATGGAAGGTTGTGTGGGGAAAAAGAGTCTCATTAGCCATTAAAAACACTCACAACCACAATTCTTTGGGGCTATCCATGAGTGCTGGAGAAAAAAAAACTATAACAAAGGAAGAAATGGGTCATGGTTGCTCTAATCAATCCCACCATAGCTTTGGTGAGACATTTTTAGCTTCCTATAGGCTGGATTTGTTTATATCTCTTGGTTACCATCTATTCTGGACTACTGTAGCAATATTGAGACCTGCGTTGCATTACAGGTTGGAGCTAAGACATAGAAGAGCTAGGCAAATGAGTCCCAATCAGCCTTGAAAGTAGAATTTCTAGTGATTCAGACTTCCATTCAACCTTCTCCAGTTTCCTAGGTGCACACTTTCTATTTTATAGTTTGTTGTTACATTTCATTCATCTTTCTAAGTCATTTAGTGTTATTTTGTAGTCAACTAGGGTTTTGCATTTAATCTTACATTTCATTGTCTTTTCCAAGTTTATACTTGATGGTGAACCCCTCATTAGATCATATTCAATCTCAAGGACAACCTTTTCGCAAGATCTCTTTCTCTTTTGCATTGAGATCTTGAGGATTATCCTTGAGTGGAATCTTGGAAAGTGGGTGTGATATCAATCATCATTACACCTTAACCTTTTTTAAGAGGTTCCATTTTGGTGAACCTTTTAGACAATGAAAAATGTCCTAAGTCTGCAAGCGTCATTTTTCTTGGTCTTCGTCATTCGATAATTGAATAATTTTAATTATTCAATTATGTTCCTATTCCTCTATTAATTAGATAACTTTTAATTATTTAAATAACTCATTTTCTAATATTTATTCTATCCTGATTGATTAAATAATTTAATTGCATTGCTAATGTACCCCTTTCTTCTATAATTAAATAAATCATCATTTATTTAATTATTTCTCTATAGTGAGATAATAATTATTATTTGACCTTTTATTCTTCCATGATTAAATAATTGTTGAAATTATTTAATTCCTCTCCAATTTACATCCTCACATTTAATTGAATTGAATAAATTTAATTAAATGCTCCATCTTTTACTTCTTCCAAATAAATAATTTGAATAAATTATTTATTTGCCACTTGTCCCCTTTCTCCATTTTCTTCCATTTTCATATAAATAATTTAAAATGAATTATTTATGCACCACCTAGTCAAAGATGCCCTATCCTTCATTTCTGTCATAGCCGCTAGGTGTCATGCCTGTCATGATTCCTCCAAGAATAATATATTCTTGGTGCATCAATTTTGGACCATTGATCTTGGCCATCCATTTTGTAACCTCCCTCTCATGCATCATCCACCATTGATCTTGGAATCCTTCTAGAGGATTAATCTCAACCGTCCATTCGAAAGGTTGTCTATAAAAGCAACCTTCCTCCTCCACTTTCACCTTAACAACTAATTTTCTCCAACTTTCTTGCCTACTATTTGCAGGTTTTGCATGCCTACTTCAAAATCTAAGGGAAAAGTTGCATAAGAAGAAGAAAGATAGCAAGGGAAGTGAAGCAACTACAATGGGGAGTGTTTACTTATGCATTCTTTCATTTTAAATTTCTCATTGTTTGCATTTCCTTGTTGATGTGGTTTTGTAGTTGAGATGTGTTAGCTATCACCATTCTAGGCTAGGAACTAAGAACCCCATATCACATTGGTGAATTCAATGCGAGCATACTATTTTGCAAATTTTTTGTATGGTTTTAACTTGGTTTTGTAGATTTTGAGTACGAAATGATACAATTGTCAAGTGCAGCGACACATTTGCTAAGGAGCGACACATTTGTCAGACGTAGCGATGCATTTGTTTAGAAACAACGCATTTGCAGAAGGCATCCACAAGTGGGAAAATTTAAATTTGAAAATGTGACGCAACTATCCTTGTGCGATGCAACACAAAGATGCAACTAACGAAAGGTGCAATGCAATTTCCTGTTAGGTAAAAAGTTTAGTTTTAGTTTCTTTTTTTGTGAGTAGAATAGGGTTTTTGGGTTCTAATATTTTTTTTGTAGCATGTGGCTTTAGGTGGATTTCCAAAATCGCTCCTTGGAGCAACAAAAAAATTGAATCCTTTAGTTCTAATTTCTCTTTTCAATTTCATTTCTTTAGCTTAGTTGTTTGATTTTGGTTTTGGTTTGGTGCTAACTCCTTTTGGAGCTAACTTGGAGTTTGTGCAACTTCTTTGTTGGTCCAAGGATTTTCTTTTGGGACTACTAACAAGTGGTTTTGTAGGTTTGAATGTCCAAGAAATTTATTTTTGAAGCCACTTTGTTTGTTTTAGATTAGATAATATTTCATTTTGGTGCTTAAAATTAATGATTGTCTTTCTCACATAGCTTTAATTAGAGGGTAAATGAACCACCATGTCTTAGTGTTTGAAGGATGGTAGGTATTATGCTATCACCTTGTGAAAACTTAGTGATCAGAAATGAAAACCCATCTGTTTTTATGTTTAAACCTTAGAGGGGCCTTCCTCACAAAAGAGAATGACTCCAACCAGTTTTTTACTTGGGCCGGTATATAGAAGGATGAGACTAAACTGTCAAGTCATCATAGTATGTAGGCCTTCGCCACATAGTTCCATTCAAAACAAGGTACCTACCTTTTCTTTTAAAGGTATAAGAGCCCTAATAGAGTGGTTAAAGCCTTAAGTGGCTTGCTAGACACTCGCGAGGTGCCATGTCCTCGAGTATTCACTAGAACCCTCTTGTTTTAGAAAGCCAAAATCCCTTCTATTCGCTAGTGCAACAATGATCATTTCCAAGCCATCCCACGTTCTCGTAGTTCTTAGTAGAGGTGAATAGTTTGTCATGGGAGAGTCATAAAAAATCGAAGCTTGGTTGACCTGGAGAAGTGAGTTCCGTGGAGGGGAGCTAGTGTGGCTAAGCTTCTAAGTCACTTGCTAAGAATAAGTGTGGCTGGAGAAATCCAAGTGGGAATCTAGTGAATATAGTCCTTGCTATCCTTAAGATTGTGCTTGTCTTTTAAAAAATTTCAAATCCAAACCATCCCAAAATAAATTTCTTGATACTGTCTGATGTGTTTTCCAATCATATCTTATCGGAAACAGTCGAAAACTTGAATCAAAACCATTGGAAGTATCAAACTGTCAAAATTGCCATTCTAGAACCACAATTGTTGAACACATACCTGTAATTGTCATTGTGAACTACAACTGTTAGCCAAAAGACTGCAACTGCTTTCCTAAACTACAATTTCTAGAAATAGGCCCACATTTTCCAACCTGAGCCGTAACTGTGAAATGTATTTGATAGAAATTGAGCCGCAATTGCCTGATAAATGAAATTTCCTAAAATTTGTCCCCAGAATTTGATCAAAATCAATTTATGGTGACCTTTGTCTAATAAACTAGAGACTTGCAAGTCTTTTCACCTCATTTTAGCATCCTCATTATGAAAACATTTCATCATAGGTTGCATTCCTGAATCCTTTGAATTACACAAATTAAATCCTCATCCTTACCTGTTGCATCTAGGCTTTTAGATTTTGAACATAGGAAACCTTTGAGTCTTTGAGAATTTTTGGTCACATACCCTCTTTGTCATTGACTATTATCCTTTACATTATCAAATCTTTGTCAATGTCACTTTTATGACAATTGAGGAAGGTACTACATAGTATTATGAGGATGAGTTTGATCAATTAAATATATTTGAGTGTGACTCCCTAGATGAAGATACTAAATATGTTTAAAATGAGGTAGCTAACCAAATTTTCTAATATGATAATTGTGAAAATCTAATTCAATATGAGCTACCTACTCATCATTTTAAGCACTTAAGGTAGCTCATCAGGTAAAAATATAAAGAAATTTCATTTCCAACTAAAGAAATAAGATCCCTTATAGATCTGGTGGTGATGCATGTCTAAGATGGATATCAATTGAGAAAAAAAAAACTACCTACAAGAGATAACAATGATAATATACAAAATAGGGTTGATTAAATGTTGAAAAAGTAAAATAATAGGAAAAAATTAGATAAAGAATGATTCCTTTGAAAGGAAGAAGATAGAGATAAGACAAATTATTGTGCAATAATAGGCATTCAAGAAGACACATGTACCTCATCCTCATGACCATGCAATACCCTTAGGCATTGTAGTTTTTTTAGAAGGGATGGACCCAAATAACAAATCTCATCCAAATAACATGAGGCTCAACTAGTTTATCCCAAACCATTAGAGGGACAATGTGTAGGCAAGGAGGAGAAGGAAGAATCATTAAATAAGGATCTTCCTTCTTATATTGAAGCAATACCTTGCATTCGTCATCCATATGATTTTAACTTCCCATATGATGAAAACAACTTATCATATGTAGATGCCAAATTATAAAGGGAAGATGAATTATAAAACATTTAAGAGGAAAATACAATATCAAAAATAAAGTGTCATACTTAGATACTAGTTTAGATTTTCTCTTGGAATATCATAATGAGTTAGACTAAGGAACTATTGATTATATCATTTTTCTTAGAATTATTCATAATGTAAATAATAAATTAGTCATATGAAGTGAGGTACCAATTGATTCATATTTGTAACTAAAGGAAGATATTCAAGATGTATTAGTTTTGGTAATGTCATATCCCACTAGGACTCATAATTTTCTAGCAGGACCCCTAGCCCCATGGTAATTTGGACTAGGGGAGGATTTATGACCCTATTATGATAAATGAACTTTTATGAGTATGATGATTATGTTTTGGACATGCTGCTATTAATTGATATGTTCATAACCTTGTCATGTTTGATTAAATTTAAATGCTTGATTTTTATTTACTAACTCAGACTAATGACTCGGCTGGTGGACTTGTGTGAGGTTTGTTGTTGGATGCAAGTACCAAGGGTGCAATATGAGATGTATTTTATGGTATGGTGATGAGAGAAGGGTAAAATTAGAGCTAGACCCCAATGACGAACTTTGTAGGTAGCTTCACCTTAACCTAAGGCTTGCTAGATTAAGGACAAAGTTAGGAATGTGGTTAGACGATCTTAATGGTTGAGCATGCATGGTTGTCTAAGGAGATAATTCCACAACCATGAATGGTACTTAAATTATTATAGCCATTAAAATATCTCTGATAATGTAAATTAATGGATAATGTGTATAAAAATTAATATAGTATTTATTAATCCCACACAAAAAACTAATGAATAAAAACAAAATAAAATACATTAAAATATAGATCTCTATAAATAATAACTAAAACTAAATAAATAAATGAAAATAAAATAATAAGAAAATATGTTATGGAATGTCTAAATAAATTAAACATACTTTGAAGGGATTCCATAAAGAAAGGTAATAGATTTAAAGAAAAACATAGGAAGCCATAAATGAAAAGACAAAGAAGAAAAGGAGAAGAAAGCATAAGGGAGAAATCATGGGTAGGTGAAAAATAAAAATAAGAGGTCTTAGCAATTGGAGTCACGGAAAAAATAACCCTTCTACTTTTCCTTGCTTGTTTGGGCCCTCCTTGTGAGTTAGGCTTAATGTTATCTTGATTTAGTGTTGTAATGCAGTTAACAAATTCACATTAGGTCTTGGGCCCTTGCGAACTAATGAATTTTAATGGTACCTTGCTAAAGTGTTCTGAAGTGTTGTAACTCACTTTCACACATTTCTAAGGTCTTACTAATTAATTACACCTAATAAACCTCTTTTTAATCAAAATAAACATTAATAGATTGCCTTATTTGATGTGTTGTGTTGCTTAATTTTTTTAAGAACCAAACTTAATCTTATCCCTCATCTATGAATCTACCAAAATTCAATTATTAAGAAGGGTAAGGATTGACCAAAACATAAGTGGGGCTCTAAAAGACCTCACTTCTTCTCTTCAAGCTCTGTGAACCCCGGGAGGGTAATCCCACTTATGCCCATAAGATACTTACTTGGTCAAAAGCATTTCCACACATAGATGTTTTCCTTAGAAAGTGCAAACAAGAAAAAGTCATTAAAGGCTTGGAAAACCTCTTAACAAGTTACTACCTATTGCAAGGAATATGATACTACTTTAGTAACTAAAAGTTTTTGTTTATGAATTCATTCTTATTTTCAAGTCTCTTGCTAGGTTCACCACTAGTTCAATTAGTTACAAGATTAGCTAATGAAAGGACTAGTGCCTTGTCTAAGGGAATAGTGAAGTCATACTTTGCATTTAATTAGTAATACAACTAAAATTTAATTCAGTAATTAGGGGACTATTGGCATGCTACTTTGTGGCATCCAACTGACTACATTTAAAATACTACTACTTACCACACCCTATATTCTTTTCCCACAAACCCATGACCTTATTTTAGCATTAAATAAATTCATTGAATTGAAGCACAAATAAACCCATTCATTTAGTGAAAATGAAAGAAGACAATTGAAATTGCTATTAACAATTTCATTCATAATTTTTGAGGAAAATACATTAGAGAGCATATATTTTAGAACTAGCATTTTCTTTCATTACTGATATTACTTTGTAAAACCATTTTAAGATCAAAATACAATATGACTCGTACTCTAAACTTGCTTCTAATATAATCATCAATTTATCTATTTACATTCTATTGCTCTCTGAGCTTAGCTTTTACCTAGACCCATCTGAGAGTCAAGTTTTTTTAACTCTCATAATCATCCATGAAATCCCCTTTACAAACAGGGGAGCAACAAGCATCCAGTTGAATTACGATTACATTTCATATTTCATTTCAAAACCTAATTTCAACTGATTTTGAGAATCTCCCCAGGTAGTTACATGCAATCATTTGAGAGCAGGGGAGGGAAAAAGACAAAATTCATCCAAAGGGTATTGTTAGTTGTTGCCGCAGTGTCCACGTTGAGTAAAAGATTCCTTACTATACCAGCTAGAGGACTTCCATATCAGCATGGAAGAGTAAAAGACTAACACCATAGACATGTTGAAAAAGGAAATTACTGATGCATAAGCCATGGTGTCATGAAAAAAATAAAACAAGGAGGAGGTGCTACTTTGAGTCATCTTCATTAGAGTATGCTCGACCACTCCTTGTTCATGATGCAATTAGAGGAACCATCACCACATCATCGTTAGAGTCATCATACGACACCAGAGAGAAAAGATACTGGCCATATCCTGGGTTAGTGTCACCTCCATCATTTGAAGGTCTATGAAAGAGCACAATAGAAGAATTATGTTTTCCCAAGAAGACCCTATTACCTTTATTCATTTTCTTGGCCTTCTTCGCAGGCTCAGTCTGCTCCTTTCCCTCAAACTATAATACTTGAAATTAAATCTCGAGCCCCACACTTTACTCCATCATTGCACATCTCCAATTTGATGTGAGAAATGAAGAAATTAATAGCGATGTAATGGCTTCGCGTTGAAACATTATCAAATGATAATATTAAAGATGCATCATAGGCCCCACACTTTATTTACTCCAAACCTCCCAACAGTCATCACCAATCACTAATGCAATATGGAAGAGCTGATATCTATTAGTGATTGACTAAGTGGAAAATGTGATATCGCACCATTGCAAATAGAAAATGGAAAAGATCCATCAAACAACAATGAGCGAAGCTGAAGAATGCACCATCACGGATTGCCAATGAAATCAGGAGAACAAAAATCACATTTGCAATCGACGAATAGACACTCTTCACACTCAACCGCTTCTCCATTTCACGTAAATCCTCCATAGCATCACATTCAACCTATTTTGAAATGTTGAAGTTGAAAACTTGCGCACAGAAATGCCATAACTCAATGTGTAACCTATGTTCTGAAGGTGCCAAAGTCTACCCTAAAAATGTTCTTCATAATATTCTTTTAGCATTTCCTACTGCCCTACCCACAAGGTGCTCGAGCCAAAACAATATTTAGGGTTCGACAAAATAGAATTTCCTCAAACAATTTTGATATATTTTCACTACACGCGCTGAATAACCCATCGTGCAAAACAAATCTGCACAAGATTAAGCACAGACAAAGATGCCTCCTATACTAGTTTCATGCTCTTGCCGTTGTGTAGAGATTTCCTTTGCACTATCAAATCACACATCAACAAGCACGAATGGCTCTGCTTCACAAAATACTCAAGCAAGATAAAAAGAGAATAGGGCGCAATGACAAACAAAAATTCTCTAAACAAATCTTGATACATTTGCACTATATCACAAACTACCCCCGTGTGAGTAACCATGCTCCAATCTTACTTGTAATTCAAGCATCAAGACAAAAATGCTTTCCTATAGCGGCTTCTTACTCCTATATAAAAATTTCCCTTTCAAATATCAAATGTAACTCCTTCAACTAACATCACGGGTGCCCCAAAATCAAATTATGTGCCAACACACTTTAGTATAGCTCTCGAGCTTCCTCAAGCTACTTATGGCATTCCATGGATCCCCTCCCTTGTTTCAAAGGCTACAAACTAATTCCTTTACATCAATTCACTGTATGAAGTTTTCATTGCTTCCCTTTCCCTAAGCCAGGCATTGTTTTTATTTCCACATTATGGAACACACATAAAGCACTTGGTGTATTTTGTATCCACTTTATTAGGGAACCCTAACAATATAAATCTGATAAAAAGGTTTGCTCTGTCAACATCATGTGGCTGTTCAAATAACCTAGCCAGATTTAACATTGCTATGACATTATCCATGGAAAACCTAGTGAAACATCATTTTCTTCCTTGTTGGAGAGAAGTTTGGGGATCCTCTCTCAGAACTTGATGCATAGCAAAATACACAATAGGCATTTGAGCTACCATAGTTTTCCAATATTCCACATCTACAGTTCTCTTCCATAGTACTACAGCAAGGACTCTCAAAATATGAGGTAAAATTCTAACATGACTATCTTCATATATGCTAAAAAACTCCTGCCTCAACATATAAATCTTGCAGTATTCTTGAAGCATCACCACTGCTATTTTATTTTGAATGTGGAACTTTCAACTTACAGTCACAACTCAGTAGGAATCTAATATAGCCCCTCTCTATATAGCAATCAAATGATCAAGTGTTGAAACACTATTTTCAGGTAGGCTCTTGTAATCCTAGAATTGAAACTCTAATATAGCCCCTCTCTATATAGCGATCAAATGATCAAGTGTTGAAACACTATTTTCAAGTAGGCTCTTGTAATCTTAGACTTGACACTCCATTCTCCCCTGATTAGCACTGGAGATATGCCTGAATATAGTCTGGAGTGAGAGTACTTGACTAGAAAATTTTATATTCTTCTACATGGTGCTAGGATTATACTTGAATGCTGACTTATGTGTTATACAAGAGAGGGCCTACAATTATTTAGCAATTCTGTGACACTCCACGAAAACCATCTATTATGTTATTTGCTAAAAATCTGTGCACATATAAGTATAACGAAAACCTATGAGGGTGTAATTTTCCACCATCCATAGTCACAATCCTCAACATCAAAGAATTTCCATCAGGATAAATTAAGCATCTATAATGCTTATTACCATGAAAATGGTGAAATTTTTTAAAGCAAAAGCCATCATTCACATTGAGCCATAGATTTAAGTTGATGCAATGAATGAGTTGCAACTTAACCTTATGATTAACTATGGAGCCACTCCCATTTTGGTACATGATCTTAAAAGTGTCTGTGTCTCT
Source organism: Sequoia sempervirens (assembly GCA_007258455.2). Lineage (NCBI taxonomy): Eukaryota > Viridiplantae > Streptophyta > Pinopsida > Cupressales > Cupressaceae > Sequoia > Sequoia sempervirens. Next base: position 187,693 of record VDFB02073794.1, read on the forward strand.
TATATTGGCCTTATTTGTATTCTTGTAGGTAATTTAAGATACATAAACTGCTGCCCTCTTGACTAGTAAGTTGTCCTCAAATTGTGTGTCACATGTTGGGTTCCCCTGTGGGCCCAACTAATTTTTTTTCATTTTGAAACAAGTTTCACCTTGAATTGATCTAAGACTGCCTCTAAATGTATTTGAGGTGAAAAAATGAAATGGGCCACTATCAAAATCCATTTTCTGGCACTTTGCATACTAGTCAAAATAATTCAAGTGGCCTCTGGAATCACCTTGGAAAACTAGTGAAACGACCTCCTAGAGCCATGAAAATGCACAAGCATGTAGAGATTTTCACCAAGAATATAGTGCAACAAATGGCTTGGTCAAATTCATCTCGAGGTGCAAGGTATTCAATGCCAAAGTGGCTTACTCATACATTTCTACAATTTCACTTGTCATAAACCAATTTGAGCACACCAAGTCACCTCCTTGAAAAGTTATCGAATCGCCTCCTAGGAAGATACCACTAGAGAAATTAGATCATTTAGGTTCATTGAGTACATGTGCAAGATGGATTTAATTCAATCATCATTCTTCATGAGATAATAGGGGTCAAAGTTGACACTTTGACCCTCTTGAAACATTCAAGAAATGTAGATGTAAAAACAGAGCAAACTATATTTGCTTTTGACCTAGTAAAAATATCAAATTTGATCATGAGACTTTGAAACTGGGCTGGGGAGTATATGAATATGATGGAAATGTAAGGAACCAATATATTTTTCATGAAAATCACCCAACTGTGAAATATCCACTCGAACAAGAGGCCACTTCGTAGAACTGAAAGTTCACAAACAATAAAACAGTGCCAGAGCCCTCCAACTTTTATTTCCAAAACTCTATCAAAACTCATCACAGGAGGCTAAAATTTAGCAAACATGTTCACATATGTCACCTGAGTACACCCACCAAAATATTTTTCATGAAAATCAACTCACTCCAATTTATGACCCTCCAAAGTAGGTCATTTAGGTAGATTTTACAAGGGCATTGTTGAGTGTGGAAATCAACTTTTTTCAATATGGGCTCTCAAAATTTGAAAATTTTGAAGGTTCCATCAGTAGATCCGACTAGGGACGCATGCCCCTTGTGAGCATGGTGAGATTGCAGATCTTTGGGAGATCAGACCAAGTGCTAAAACATTGGGTGATAGAGTCTTTATCAAATTTTCAAGCCATATTTGATGGCCCCAAACCACCAAATGAAAAGAAGAGCCAATGTTTTCCTCTATCAAATTCCAATTTGTTGAAGGAACTAATTTACCTCAACCCACATTTACTTCTACCATACCACTGCAACAAGAGTGACTTCATTCTTGCCCAAGCAAGTGTCAGGCCTCTTCTGAACAAGTGAGAATATGCCTGATTACAACTATTGTCACTAACATCTCTCTCATTTTTTTTGAGCATACCATTTCTAGTGTAATCTTTTTCATTTTGCATTATATAATCTGGCATAAACTAAAAATTTTCATCATCACATGGCACATACTCATATTGAAAATAACAATCCTTGTTATTCATCTTGTTGTCATGCTCCATAAAAATACCTTCCAGTTGAACTGGGAACTGAAAATGTTCATACTTCTCCAAGTAGTTGGCATCATGACACTCAACCTTGTCTGTAACATCTATTTCAAATGTAAAATAGTCATAGGAAATTCCATCGAGGAGCTCATTAATGTGTTTCTTTGTTTTCTCAAGACCACACTCTAACCTTGCATTAGATGCATCATCAAAGTTCTCAACAAAGAGTGGATTATCTCTACACCAATAAGGATCACCATTTCTCATGTCTAGTGAAGATAGAGGCTCATCAAATAAGGGGTTTTCCATTACATTCATTGATATCATAAAATCCTCAGCCTCCTCAGCATGAAGGTCCAAATCCGTCAAGTCATCATTGCACTCAAAATCACTGTAATCACTAGAAGAGAAGATAGACACATTTTCAACTTCATTCCCATCCTCAGATTGTTTAGTACACATATTTGAAACTTCTTCCATATCCACATAATCTGAGATATCATGGTCAGAAATATCTTCAAGCTCTATAGCATTATCACCCAAAAATGGTGGCATCCTATTACTCAAATTCTCATCAGAATGCATAACCTGATCATCTGAGAGTGAACTCATGTCATCAACATCTTGCATGCTAATTCTATCCTCATCTGATGTAAAAATTTACAACTCTACTTCATGCAAGATGTTATAACCAACATAATAAAAATCAACATGATCAACCTCATGAGTTGAATATGCACGAATAGGCCCAGTGAAACCAAGCTCACTTTTGACAAAGCTTTCAACCTTGGCAATATTGTAATCAAGATTACATGGTTCTTGCATACTGAATGATGAATATATTATCTCATTATCACTCTTGTCTTGAAACAAATCACCAGATTCATCTAAACCATAAGAATATAGATGGAACCTCTCTATGATCTCATCATTGGAACAACTAGTAGTTCCATTACATGGTGTGATATGCCAAATATCTAAAACTATTTCCTTCTCTAAGTTCTTAGCTGCATCATGTAGTGCATTTGAATCTTCATGAATGCAATCCACAAGCGCATAAACCACATTATTTGGATGCTCACTAAACCTTTTCCTATCAACATGAGGAATAATCACAACTTGGGACAAGTCTTCCATACTCACATCATTTTTTGAATCACATCCCATAGTAGGGCTAGTGTGATCAACACTATGGAATGATGTGTAAGCTGAAACAATAGGGGTGTAAGTGTTATGACATTCATTTTCAATTTCTTACACCTTTCATCAACATTTGGTGCCTTACGACAGCAAACACTTGTAGACAAATAAATACCTTGCATTCCATATTTCAAGTTGTTTTCAATGTTCATGGCTATCCCATATGCCTTATGCAAGGTTTTAGGATCCTTATCTCTCAACAGATAGCTCATCTCATTATCAAAGGCTCCCAAATAAACAACTAAACATATTGCATCACTTAGTCTCATACCCTCAAGAATATCCCTCATTTTTTTAGTAAATCTTTGGTTAAATGTTGAGACCAACTCGTCCTTTTCTTTCTCAATGTTCATAAATTTATTGAGCACAAAACTAGCATTGATTCTTTCACCAAATTGCTCCATGAACACTGCTTTGAACTCCTACTAAGAATATATAGAGCATGTTGGTAAATCAGAGAACCAATCTCTTGAATCTCCTTTCAAAGACTAAAAAAATAGCCTCATGATTAAATCCTCAAGGTCAACTTTGTAATCATCCATTATATTATTGAATTCTTACAGATGCTTATTAGCTAATTCAGACTTCTCGCCATTGAATTTTGGCAAGTGTTCCCTGATTTTAGATGTTATGAAATTTGGAAACCCCAAAATGCCATTGAAATTCATGGCTCTATGTCATCCAGTGCTAAAATTTCTTTTATGTCATGACAAGGACTGCACACTATGCATTGTTACATTTGGGTCCACATAGGGATGTATAGGGTGATGATACATTTTCTTACAGCTCTATAAGCCTTTTTTATACTAGATGCAATTACATAGGGAAACTCAAACCTCTTTTACAACCTGATCTTAAGCTTTTATAATGAAAATTCCTATCTCAATTTGCTTAAGATCTTCTAAATGAGTTTCTTCTAAAATATTTCATACTTCACTTCATAATAGATACTACAATATAATAACACAAAAGTATGTCTAATAATCACTACTATTCCCTTTCTTAGTGCTTATTATCACTCAATAGGGAGTCTAATTTTTTCAAGACTTATAGGTATGGATTTCATATATAGATTTATCTTTCTTGAAAACCAAAAAATCTAAAAAATACCTGGATATGTTGCAGCAAAGGGTTCTTCTTCCTGACTGGAAATCTTTGCAGATCTGAAATGTTCTTCACATCTTCATCAGGTTCTTTGATAGAGTCGCCACCTCTCTTCACAGAGGATTGAACTTCAAGCAATATGAAGCTCTTCAAAGATGAATTTCATTCTGGGTCTTCTCCCACAACAAATTCACACATAGATTTATTTAAAGTTGCTGCAACACAACCACTTCTAGGTTTGAAAACTTCTCAATATTTGAACTAGATGCTTAGATTCACCAAATTCTTGACTCTATGATATGATATTCTGCACTGGAGATTCAAAGTTCTCCCCAGCAGAGTCACCAGTTTGTTGGTGACTTGGATGGGAAAATATGATTCAATAAATTTTAACCTCCAATTACAAATAATAGTTCAAGATTTGAATGACTCTTTGATAAGACAATATGCAATCAAATTTCTGAGTGCATTCCCTAGTAGAGTTGCCAATCTTTTGGTTATTTTTTTTAAGAACCAAACTTAATCTTATCCCTCATCTATGAATCTTCCAGAGCTCAATTATTAACAAGGGTAAGGATTGGCCAACACATATGTGAGGCTCTAAAAGACCTCACTTCTTCTCTTCAAACTCTGCAAAACTTGGGAGGGTAACCCCAGTTATTCTCATAAGATACTTACTTGGTCAAAAGAGTTTCCACAAATAGATCCTCTGTATTCCTCAGAAAGTGTAAACAAACAAAAGTCATTAAAGGCTTGGAAAACCTCTAAACAAGTTACTACCTATTGCAAGGAATACAATACTATTTTAGTAAATAAAAGTTTTTGTTTATGAATTAATTCTTATTTTCAAGTCTTTGGCTATCTTCACCACTAGCTCAATTAGTTACAAGATAAGCTAACAAAAGGACCAATGCCTTGTCTAAGGGAATAATGGAGTTATTCTTTGCAATTAATCAGTAATACAACTACAATTTAACTTAGTAATTGTTGATGGGTGTTTTTGCACTTCTCAACACAGGTAATGCATACGTGCATCACCTCTCTTAAAAGAAAATTTCCTACAAACAAGTTCCAGAAAACTACCCCAAGGTCTCTTGGGTGTCAGGTCATGACTTGCTTGGAATTTCTTAGTTGGTTCATGTGATTTGGTGGTAATTACAAGGAAGCCTTACGTATGCTAAGTTGGAAAGAGATTGGTTCCTTGAATGGAGTTCTTGAGGTATTGGAATTGATGTGTAATTGCTGCAAGTTCAAAACAATAGTCTAGAACTCCACCTTTATCATCAAATTTGGCTTTACAATGATGCCTGAACTTTTCCTAAATTACTATTTTAAAGAAAGATGAAAAGGGAAGGGAAGAGAGTAAGTTCCTAGACTTGAAACTACAAATGAACAGTGATAATGGAGGATGCTACAATGGACAAACTTCCTGAAACTAAGTTCCACTTAACCAAATTAGCTAATAGTCTCATGAAACTAGTACAATCTTCTAAGGTTTGTAGATTTTCAACCATTCATTCACCATAAAGCATGAAGAAAAGATGGAATTTATGTGTAGAAGTAAACGTATGTTCATACTAGCTTTACACTGTTATTTATCATCAATAAACTACAGAAAACATGAACAAGGAAGGGCATCAACATAGCAGAATCTTTTAGCATCAATGAACAACACTAACTAATCTACTAAAGAATGTAAAAAACATAGAAACAGAAAGAAAATCTACTCAAATCTATTAATTATGAGGAGAAGAATCATGAAACATGAATGAAACTCAAGAATCCACCCAAAAGCAATGAATTTCTATTAGAATTTCAGCAGCTTGTCTTTACAACAACTCAAATCTCTCTTGAAAATGAGAGGAGACCCCCTATTTATAGTTTTCAAAAAGTAGAATGAATGGCCAAGATTTAATCTCATTGTGTGGCCATCATTCACTACAGATTAGTGTTTCACCTACCCCTTACTATTTTACAATTTAAAATTATATTCTTGTCTTTTAGCCTATTTTGTCCTCTAGTGCTTGGTACTATAGCACTTTTGTCTTCTAGCTGATTGCCTTTGCTATAGCTACATAGTGAGAAACTCATATTCAATAATTGGCTTTCCTTCATTCTTCTTCACTGTGGCATACCCTATGAATTTTCCGATCAATGCCTAAAGTTTATTCCATTCCATTATGTTGGATTGGAGCACTTGGAAGTTCAAATTTCTTGATCTACTAGTAACCAACTCCCAATCCTTGTTACTCTTTGGCATACTCTTGATCACTTGCTCTGATTGAGTGAAAGCTTTGGCAGGAAAATCCATAAAATCTAGCATTAGTGTATCTGTGGTTCCATTCTCCATCTTCTTATGGAAATATGGTCTTATCTTCTCAGGATCTATTTAGACGGTGGGTATGCCGTAGTCTATCATGAGCTTCAAATAATTTTCATAGGCTACCCAGTGTTCCTTAACCCAATCTACGTCGAGCTCCACTTCATGGAGCTCCCACTCCAAGAATTCTCTTCTGTGATCCAGGCCTAGTTTCCATGTTTCAACAAGCCAATGGTCATCTTTTGCTAGTGCTAGCTCCTTTTCCCAAGTTCTCTTGGCCATCTTGAGGATAGCCTCAAGTTTAGGATACGTAATCCTATATAGTTCTGGGAAGTTACTGCATAATTTCTCCGTTCCTTCAATCTATTTTTGTACCTCTCAAAACTTATTTGCTGTCCGGGTAGCATGGACATTGCCCATATCTCCATTGTAAATTACCTGATAGAACCATTCTTTAGTAGCCTTAGTCCATTTCTTTCTCCTCTCCAATTTTCTCCTCTCCAATTTTTTGATGCGATCCTTGGAAAGTAGCAGAGTGGCTGATGACATCGTGGGTAGCTCCTTAGTGGAAAACCATTGTTGTATATAGGCCGTGAGATCTTCCACTTGTGCCTTCAATTCCTCCTTGGAGGATTGGTCCTTGTTCATCTGGTGCACAATCATGGTGACAGATCCCTGGAGATGGTCTATTTTTTGTTCCCTTGTGGTTGTCCCTAGGTCAATGGTGGAGATACTATAGCTAACTCCCTCTCCTTTATCCATCAATGGAGTAGCAATTTGTACAGTCTTTGATCCTGATGCATCCATTGTGATATGGGATTGGAACCTTGGATTCTTCTCCTTCTTTGATCCTATTTGAGTTCATGCTAGGATGGCTTCTAGCCCCCCTTTGGGGTCCATAGGGGTGGGAGTCTTATTCTGCAATTATTTCTCCAGCCATTCAGGCATCTGGGATCCCTCCTTTGGTGATTCATGATCAACTTCCTTTTGTCGTGCATGCTGGATCTTCGTTTCTTCATGACCCAGAGCTTCCTGCTCTATTTTATCTTCTTCCTCTTCATTTGAGTCATGAATGAATATGGTCCTTTCTTCTTGTGACTTAGCGGTAGCTATGTTTTTTTCGGGGCTATCATCCCCCTCAAATGTCTTCTCTTCTTCTTCTTGTTGCCTGAGTTCTCCATGGTGCTTTGCTTCTGGACTTCTTTTTGTTTTAGCCTCTTCTTTGGGCTTATTTTCGTCTTTCTTCTTCTCTTTATTTTCTCCTTCTTTCCCTATGGGAGGCATGTGTTCATCATGGCCGGGGATTTTGTCTTGTTTCTTTGTGGGAGGCTTCGTGGATACCTCCATATCTTCATTTGTCTCCTTCTTTTCTTCAAAGGACTATCTTTCAAGTTCCTCTCCAACACCCTTGAGTTGCTAAGCCAACTATTCCTCGAGTTCTTGATTGGAAGTCTCCATTATGTATTTGGCACCAAGGTCTTCAACATCTTCCTCAGAGGATTGTGATCCTTCTTCACCATGCACCACCTCATTGATGACGAAGTGTTGATGTTCTGTATGCTCATGGTAGTCATCCTCAAATTATTCATCCATTTCTTTGGTTGCCTCCCTCTCTTTCATTTTTATCTCTTTGGATATCCACATGGTCGTCTCCATTTTGAGTGGTTCAGTGAGAGAATGGATAGGGAGACTGACCACAACTTGAGCTAAAGCAGCCTACATTGCGGGGTTCATTAGCACTCTAGAGAGTTCCATAGGTATGTTCTGCATATGTCTGGAAAAAGCTTCTGGAAGAGTGAGGGTGGGCATTATTGTTGTGGAGGCCAAGGGAAACATGGTTGATGGAGACATTAAGGAGGAAGAGAGTGGAGAAGTGGTTGTAGAGGAAGAATCCCTCACCATGATGGATGTAGTCGGCGAGGTGGAAGCTAGGTGAACTGAGATATCTACCGTGGGTGGAGAGGAAGAAAGAAATGCTTGGGATGTTGGAGGAGGAGTGACACTAGTGGCAGTGGTGGTGAGAACAAGAGTAGAGGTGGCAGGCAAAGACTTTGGTTTCTCGACCTCTTCTTCCACTCCTTCATGTAGTGGATCCTCTTGGATTGTGGGAATCTCAGAGAATTCACTCGATTTATTCACTTTCTTGGAGGTCTCTTTGTCTAAGGCCTTCCTTGAATATACTTTATGCTTTGGTTGATGCTATGATACTTCCTTTCTTTTCTTTGATCTAGTGGTGGGAGGAGATTTTGGAGTCTCTCCAGCTAGGGCAGCAATAGTCCCACTGTCAGTTTCACTCTCGAGCTCGTCCTCAAGCTCACCATAGGTCAGAGTTTCTCCCTAGAGCTTTAGCTGAGCAATTTTCCCATCAATCCATTATCTAGCTTTGTGCTCTATTGGTTTGGTTAGAATATCGAGGTCATTGGCCTCTTCCTCATTGCAATCAATTAAGGGGAGGGAAAAGTTGGCAACTACATAAAACCTCAAATCTATGACGGTATTGCCATTTTTGACAATTTGATCTAGCACTGGAAATAGTTTGACTGTCTTGACAAAGTAGGTAGTCATATGCATATAGTGTCTCATGTGCACTTATTTTTCATCTTTGCAGTTAGCTTAGAAGTTTTCAACAATGTATAAGTGGGCTTATTCTTTTCCAACCATCTTCTTCAATTTTCCATATGGATCCATCCTTGGATGGGCAGTGTAAAGCTCCAAATTATACTCAGCGATCTCCTTCTCAGAATACTCCACACATTGGGATGTAGGAATGACATACATTCCTTGGCTGAAGTTGAGAGGATAGGGGATGCCTAGCTTGTGTTTGTCACTTGAGAGTGTATGTGCATGTTGCAACTACCTGGAGACTTCTAATAAGATCAATCGGTCATTTGGATAATTGGGTAGCTTATATGGCCTCTCCAAGAAGCCCTCTATCCGGATGTAAGTTAATTTGTGGAATTGTATGAATAAAAAGAAAAATATATGAATAAATTCTTGAGCTTTGTTAGTAAGTCTCCTCTCAAAATCCCCTCCGAGGAGTTTATTGATGTGCCCAATGAAGGCATCATTTACCTGGCAGTAGTGCTTCTTAAAGTTTTGGTATTGGAGTTGGGGATGCCTATCATATACTTTTAGCTCTCTCCCTAGAGTTGGGATCTATGCTAAAAATAGACCTCTGTATGGAATTGAGTTAGCCATAAGGTAGACCAAATAAGAGGTCATGTAAAACTGAGAGGTCTTCCTGACTGCTACAAACTACTCATGCAAGGTATTACTAATCATTTCTACCTAGTTGAAATTTATTTTTCCCCCGATAATCTCTTCTATAATATAGAACATCCAATATTGGAAGTATGCTACAGTTGGGATGCCCATGACTCTTCTCAACAAAGTTACCAAGTCATGGTAATCCTCATGGATATCACTCCTGAATAGTTCTTGGGGTAATTTGTTCATGCTGCCCCTCTTCTCTTTTAACTAGTATTGATTAATCACTTTCTTACATCTTAGAAGGTCAACTTTCCATGTGATTTTTTCATATTCTTTTGTGGTTTCCTCCATTGGGTCAAAGGTGGGGATGTACAAAGTTTTCCCTATAGACTTGGAAAACAAGTTAGCCAACACTTTACCATCACAGTCAACAATATTCTGGTTTTCTCTTGGTATGCTTCTCTACAAGCTATCACTAGCTTTGGAGCCATAAGAGCAAGTAGGAAGCCAACTACTTTACCCAATCTACTTTTCCTAACTCTCTTTGCATTTTTCATAGTGGGGTTGGAAATGACCCTCAATCTAAATTCATCTAAATCAATTTGTCCCAGGTTTGTATCTTTAACTATATCCCACTTGGTGGTAACCTTGGAGGTGACCTCCACTCCTTGGAATTTGTACTTCATTTGGTCTTTTTCTTCCTTCCCTCTTGGTGCTTTGGTGGTCTTCTTCCCTTTTTTCCTCTTCTACAAACAACCCCGAAGGTCTTGTAGCTGATTCCATAAATCCTACAAGCAAAGGTGTAATAAGCATATTCATATATAAAATATAAAGGGAGTGTTAGCAAAATATTGTAAAATAAATGTTAGGTGAAGTAGTTCATCTTTTAAGGATCATAACATTCATCACAAATCATCTTTTTCCTTTCGTTAAAAGAAGATATGGCAATGCGGGCCTAGGGGTGCAGGTTTCCCTTGGATGGCAACCGTTTTGAAGGAGGTTGGAGGTGGATGGAAAAAAGGGATCGATGCCTTGCATGAAGGCACTTGCATCAGTATTTCCATATTATGATGGGACCCACCAAGGTGTAAAGTCATTTAGACATGTGGGTTTGATCGTTCGTGAGGTCTTTGAAATGCTAAATCAATCATTTTGGCATGCAGGTACAAAGGTTGCAGGTGTAGGTGATGTCTCAGCCGTTAGGGACTCCACCATTTGGGATGGCATTGGTAAGATGGAATCCCGCAATTCAGGATCCACAGGCAGGAAGGGTGTAATCGGTCCATCTTTGAAGTTCAAATCATTCAACTGGATGCAGGTAGGGACTTGCGGGAGGATGTTAGGTGGAAACCATTTGGAGATGGCGGGGATGGGACAATGACCCACAAGTGGCGGTATGCACCATTGAGCCTGTACAAGGTATCAACATAAGTTATTAGTTTTCAGTTGACTAGATGAAACCAAATGGGTTGAACTCCATGCGGTGGAAGGTAGGCTTAGCTTGGAAGTTTAGGAATGATGAAAATCGGGTGGTGGCTTGTAGGCGGCCACCCACATTGGACTGCCTGAGTGCAACTTTTACTTAATGATTTTTTTGATGAATCCTCAGGGAAAAGTTGGCGTTGTGGTCCACAGAGCGTAAGGAAGACGATTGTTGGCCATTTGAAATAGCGGAAATATGGCAGCGACGACCCACAATGGAAGGTTCACAAACAACATACTTGGTTGTTTTTAACTTTCAAGGCTCAAACAGACACGATTGATGCAGAGTTCACAAGGAAGGTGGACGAGGAGCCAAAAAAGTTCATCACAATGAAAGGAGATAGGTGACCCATTGACAGAAGTCTACAAAGGGCAGCTCACAAAGGACTCATACTTAGGTGTTTTGGTTAGAAAGGTCAAACAAAAATTGATAGTGCAGGGCCCGCAAAGGGGGAGGAACCAAGGGCTTCACCGTTTGGGAATGATTAAGGAACAATGGTAAAACAATGGTAGAAACTTGCATCGAATGACCCGCAGAGTTAAGCAATGAGTTTAGACGATGGACAAAGACCCCGTAGAGCTCACAAGTTGGAAGGATAGATTGAGGCAACCGCTAAAAATGACAAGATAAAGGGGGCGATCTGTATGTGGAAACCTGCACTTGTTGACCCGTGGGGGTCAAGAGAACTTCCATCTGACTTAGGATTTTCGTTAAGTTCAAGGGTGGCGGCAAAGAGGGGGCATCCACCTGCATGAGCGGGCATGCCAAATGTGATGGTAGCGGTCTATAGTTGGTTGTTTGAATCAATGAGGTAACAGTGGAATAGGTCTTGCGGGCTGTAAGGGCTCGGTGGCCTTGGTTAAGAATAGTAACTGTGATGGCAATTTTTGTATGGATCCAATAGAGGGATTTTTGAAGGATTTTCAATTTTTGAAACATGGGTTTTGTCTGCGATGAGGCTTTCTAACTAGTTTCAAGGTTTTTTCTCTTCAAAATTTTGACAACTTTACAAAAATCAACGAAAAACCATGACATAGGTGGCAGTAGAAAAACTTCCTGATAGAATCATGAGAATTCATGAAGAAGTTAAGGAATACGATGATCAAACGACAGTGGGATCTCACAGACACAAAGGTGACTAAAGTAGGAGGGATCTGACACGTTTCAAAAGGAATGTTGGTGAAAATGACCCATCAAAAATTGCTATTTATAGACTTTCAGTCATTAAATGCCCGCAATAAATTCTAGTATGATGGTAGCTAGAGTTGGTGAGCACAAAATTTGAAACAGTTGGCGACAGGAACAACAGAGCCCATAGGGCGAACGGCACCCAAGTATTCGATGTCTGGAAGTCAGCAGAAGAAACAACAATAGAGGTCATGGATCTCATAGTACGGGAAAACACGCCAGCTCAATCATTAGAAACAATGAAGGTAGGATGGAATTCTACCCAGGGCAGACTGCATGGGCGAACCCACAATGAACCAAGGATGACAGTTTTGAAGATTCAAGGAAAACTGCCAAAGGGACTCTGCGAAGGCCAAAGACTTAAAAATTTCAAAGGTGGTGAAACTTGGTCAACTCGAGATGATAACTCTAGGACTCCTTGACCAGTTACGACTCAAAATAGGGGGCACACAAAATGAGGCAATTGCAAAATCAATGCGAAAAAGTTGAAAGAGAGGGTCCCCATTTCGAAGGGGGCATGTGTGCTATAGGCACAATAGTAATCAGGGGACTATTGGCCTACTACTTTATGGCATTCAACTCACTGTGTTTAAAATATTGCTACTTACCACACCCTATATTCTTTTCCCACAGACCCAGGACCTTATTTTAGCATTAAATCAATTCATTAAATTGAAGCAAAGATAAACCCATTCATTCAGTGCAAATGACAAAAGACAAATGAAATTACTATTTGTAGATGTGTAAAATATACTAATTGACGTTGGACATCTAATCTTGACCACTAACATCGCTTCATCCTAATTCATTCTTCATTCTAACCATTTAATCAAATGCCTTTATTTGGTTAAATTCATCAATATTCCTCTCTTAGTTAAATAAATAAGTTATCTAATTAAGTCATCCTTTCTCGGTAATTAAATCAATCAGTTTGACCTAATTATCCCTATTTAATTAAATAATTAATATTATTTGATTAAATCTCTAAAGTTCATCCATTAAATTGAGTAAATTAAAACCTTATTTAATTTAATCTACCTTCATCCCCTTAGTTAAATAAATCAAAACCCTTTATTTAATTAAATCTTTAAATCATATTCTTCTCATATTTGATTTAAATCAATCCATAAATTTAAGTCAAATAGGTCACATCATTTAATCCTTCATTAAATTAATTAACCTTGATTAATTGAAATCTCTCCTCATGTCCCATCCTCCATCTTTTGCCACTTGCACATGAAAATAGAGTTATTTGATTTATTAAATCTCTATTTATCTTCAACATGGCATAACGAAGGAATATGCTTCAAATTTGAAATTCAAATATAAGTTGACTTTGTCCTTCCAACAAGGCATTCACTCCTTCTTACAAGTCCTTTTTCATTGAGCCAAGTGGCCATTACTCCATTTGACTCTCCCTCCACCTTGTCATTAATACAATTTCAAAATTCAAATATTGGAATTTATCGGCACATTCATCAAAACTTGCACATCCTCCATCCACTCACATTTGGACAAGTGGCACCTTTCCATTGAATGAAAGATAGTCCCACATTGCTCTATTTTTGGCATTCTTTCAACTTGACATTCTATAAATAAGAGACTCCATTCCTCATTTGATCATCCACAACTTGAGTAAACTTACTATACTCAAATCTTTAGCAATCTTCATCCATACTTTTGAGTTTATAGCTAGGTTATGCAGGTTTTTATCTTGGAGTATTCATCAGTCTTCATCAAAGTGGATCAATTTTAATCACCAAATCACCATTGCATCATTGGAGTTGGGAAAGGGCCAATTTTCACATCAAATTGGCACCAATTCCCTCAAGAGATTAAGAGTTTTCTTTGCTTTAGAATAGGATTTGATATGTTTTAAGTTTTGTTGTGTTCTTCATTTCATTTCCTCTTTCTTTTTCAATTTAAATGAATTTCTTGAGGAATCATGTTACTAACCTTGCAATAAATTTTATTTATTGATTGTTTCTTGTGTATGCACCAGGTTTGGCACCATGGTTCACACTATTAACAATTTCATTCATAATTTGCGAGGAAAATACAAAGGAGAGTATATATTTTAGAACTAGCATTTTCTTCCATTACTGATATTACTTTGTAAAACCATTTTAAGATCAAAATACATTATGAATCATACCCTAAACTTGATTCTGATATATTCATCAACTTATCTATTTACATTCTATTGCTCTCTGAGATTGGATTTTACCTAGAACCTTCCGAAACTCAAAATTTTTGAACTCTCATAATCAGCCATGATATCCCCTTTATAGACAGGGGAGCAACAAGCATGTGACTTGATTATGATTACATTTCATATTTCATTTCAAAATCTAATTTCAACTGATTTTGATCCCCAGGTAGCTACATGTAATCATTTGAGACCAGGGGAGGGCAAAAGAAAAAATTCATCCATAGGGTACTGTTAGTTGTTGCCACAACATCCACGTCAAGCAAAAGATTCCTTACTATACCAGCCGAAGGATTTCCACATCAGAATGGAAGAGTAAAAGACTAACACCATAGACATATTGAAAAAGACAATTATTGGTGCAAAAACCATGGTGTCATAAAAAACAAAACAAGGAGGAGGTGCTACTTTTTATCATCAAAATAGGAGTATGATCGACTACTTCACATTTGTGATGCAATTAGAGGAACCATCACCACATCATCATTAGAGTCATCATACGACACTAGAGAGAGAAGATACTGGCCATATCTCGAGTCAGTGTCACCTCCATGATCTGATTGGCTATCAGAGAGCACAATGGGAGAATTATGTTTTCCCAAGCAGGCCCTATGACCTTTATTCCTTTTCTTGGCCTTCTTCACAAGCTCAACTTGCTCCTTGCCCTCAAACTATAATACTTAAAATTAAATCTCGGGCCCCACACTTTACTCCATAATCTCACATCTCCAAATTGATTTGAGAAATGAAGAAATTAATAGCAATGAAATGAATTCACGTTGAAACATTATCAAATGATAATATTAAAGATGCATCATGGGCCCCACACTTTATTTACTCCAAACCTCCCAATAGTCATCACCAATCGCTAATGCAATATGGAAGAGCTGATATCTATTAGTGATTGATGAAGAGGAAACTTGTTCCATCACAAATAGAAAATGGAAAAGAGTCGTGAAGCAGCGATGAGCAAAGCTAAAGAATGCAACATCAGGGATCACCAATGAAATTGGGAGAAGACAAATGAAATTTTTGATGGGTGAAGAGACACTCCTCTTCACACTCAACTACTCCTCCATTTTGCGCGAATCCTCCAAAGCATCACATTCAATCTGTTTTGAAATGTTGAAGTTGAAAAATTGCACATAGAAATACCATAATTTAATGTGTAACCTGTGTTTTGAAGGTGCCAAAGATCTACCCTAAAATTGTTCTTCATAATATTCTTTTAGCATTTCCTGCTGCCCTACCCGCAAGGTGTTCGAGCCAAAACAATATTTAGGGTTCGGAAAAATAGAATTTCCTCAAACAATTTTGATACATTTTCATTGCACGTGCTGATTGAACCGCCATGCAAAACAAATCTTCACAAGATTAAGCATCAATAAAGATGCCTCCCGTAGCAGTTTATTGCTCTTGTGTAGAAATTTCCTTTGCACTATCAAATCACCCATCAACAAGCATGAATGGCTCTGCTTCACAAAATACTTGAGCAAGATAAAAAGAGAATAGGGCACAATGACAAGCATAAATTCTCTAAACAAATATTAATACAATTGCACTATATCACAAACTTACCCCATTCGAGTAACCATGCTCCAATCTTACTTGTACTTCAAGCATAGAGACAAAGATGATTTCCTACGGTGGCTTCTTGTTCCTATATAAAAATTTCCCTTTGAAATATAAAGTGGACCTCCTTCAACTAACATCATAGGCACCCCAAAATCAAATTTTGTGACAACACACTTTAGTATAGCTGTCGAGCTTCCTCAAGCTACTTACGATGTTCCATGGATCCCCTCCCTTGTTTCGAAGGATGAAAACTAATTCCTTTACATTGGTTCACTATATGTAGTTTTCATTGGTTCCTCTACCCTAAGCCAGTCATTATTTTTCTTTCCACATTATGGAACACACATAAAGCACTTGGTGTATTTTGTACCCACTTTATTAGGGAACCCTAACAATATAAATTTGATAAAGAGATTTTCTCTTTTATCATCATGTTGTTTAAATAAGCCAACCATATTTAACATTTTTGTGAAATTATCCATGGCAACCCTAGTGGAACACCATTTTCTTCCTTGTTGGAGAGAAGTTTGGGGATCCTCTCTTAGAACTTGATGCATAGCGAAAATACACAATAGGTATTTGAGTTGCCACAGTTTCCAAATCTTCCACATCTATAATTCTCTTCCATAGTACTACAACAAGGACTCTCAAAATATGAGTCAAAATTCTTACATGACTATCTTCATATATGCTCAAAAAAATCCTGCCTCAAGATATAAATCTAGCAGTATTCTCGAAGCATCACCACTTCTATTTTAGTTTGTATGTGGAACTTTTTTCTTTATAGTCACAATAGTAGGAAGCTAATATTTCCCCTCTCTATATAGCAATCAAATGATAAAGTATTGAAACACTATTTTTAGGTAGGCTCTTGTAATCCTTGACTTGACACTCTATTCTCCCTTGATTAGCACTGGAGATATGCCTGGATATAGTTTGGAGTGAGAGTACTTGAATAGAAAATTTTATAGTCTTTTGCATGGTGCTAGGATTATACTTGAATGCTGATTTATGTGTTATACAAGAGAGGGCCTACAATTCTTTAGCAATTCTCTGACACTCCACACAAACCATCTATTATGTTATTTTCTAGAAATATATGTGCACATGTAAGTAGATTGAGAACCTATGAGGGTACAATTTTCCACCTTTCATAGTCAAAATCCTCAACATCAAAGAATTTTCATTAGGATAATTTAAGCATCTATAATGCTTATTACCATGAAAATGGTGAAATTTTTTAAAGCAAAAGCCATCATTCACATTGAGTCAGAGATTTAAATTTATGCAATGAATGAGCTGCAGCTTAACCTTATTATTAGCTATGGAGTGACTTACATTTTGGTGCATGATCTTAAAATATTTAGTGTCTCTTGTATTATCCTTATTTCTATTCTTGCAGGCACTTTAAAATTCATGAACTGCTGCCCTCTTGACCAGTAAGTTTTCCTCAAATTGTGTCACAGGTTGGGTCCCCCTATGGGCCCAACTATTTTTTTTTTGTTTTGAAACAAGTTTCACCTTGAATTGATCTAAGACTGCCTCTGAATGCATCTTAGGTGAAAAAATGAAATGGGAAACTATCAGAATCCATTTTCTGGCACTTTGCACAATAGTCAAAATAGGTCAGGTCGCATCTGAAATCACCTTGGGAAACTAGTAAAAGGACCTCCTAGAGTAATGAAAATATACAAGCATGTAGAGATTTGACCCAATAATATAGTGCAACAAATGGATTGGTGAAATTCATCTCGAGGTGCAAGATATTCAATGCCAAAGTGGCTTACTTAGACATTTCTACAATTTCACCTATCAAAACCAATTTGAGCACACCAAGTCACTTCCTTGAAAAATTATCAAATCACCTCATGGGAAGCTACCGCTAGATAAATTAGATCATTTAGGTTCATTGAGGATGTGTGCAAGATTTATTTCGTTCAATCATCATCCATCATGAGATATTAGGGGTCAAAGTTGACCCTCTTGAAACATTCAAAGAATGTAGATGTAAAAACAGAGCAAATTGCATTTGCTTTTGACTTGCTAAAAAGATCACATCAGATCATGAGACATTGAAACCTGAGTAGGGAGCATATGACTATGAGGGGAATGTAAGGAACCAATCCGTTCATCATGACCATCATCCAATTGTGAAATATTCACTTGAACAAGAGGCCACTTCGAAGTTCACAAACAATAAAACAGTCCCAAAACCCTCTAGCTTTTCTTTTCAAAGATCTATCAAAACCCATCATAGGAGGCTGAAATTGAGCTAACATGTTGAGATATGTCACTTGAGTACACCCAATAAAATATTTTTCATGAAAATCAACTGGGTCCGATTTATGACCCTCCAAAGCAGGTCATTTAGGTAGATTTTATAGGGGCATTCCTGAGTGTGCAAATGAACTTTTTTCAACATGGGCACTCAAAATTTGGAAATATTGAATGCTCCATCATGTTGTAAAGTGTTGTAACACACTTTCATGCTTTTCTAGGCTTGTCATTAATAATTGGGCTTTCTTATGCTTTAATTGGCCCTATTTGTCATCCACAAGCTTCATTTATTGCATCTTTTCAAGGATAATTCTGACACCAATCAATGCCCAATAATAATTCCAATGTTTCTGGGTTGTGTGGCCCTAATTTAGTGATTTGGTACTCATTCACCAGCTTGGGAGAATGGTTCCCACCTAGATTTTTGGGCCCCTAATCATCTTTCACACATTTCTAAGAACTTTTGGTTTTTGGTCCCATACATTATGTATGATGGGACTCATTCACCACCTTGGGTGAATGAGTCTCGTGTGAACCAAAATCAAATTTAATTCAAATTTTTGGAAATATTTTATTCTCCTAGATCTCATGTCGGCTTGTAGTGTTGTAATTTTAGAATTCTTGCATAATTGAGTATAAATACAAGGTTCTTTCACTCATATTCAAACCTAACATTCAAGAGATCATTGAGCATTCACAAGAGCATTCAAAGGAATTCAAGGGAATATTATAAGGAATTTTAGAGAATTATTCAAGCATTAATGATCATGTCAAATATTTCATCCATCATGTTTTTTATTGTGCTAACAATTGTGACATGTAGAGTTTACAATTCAAGCAAGTGTTGCAAGCATGATTCAATAACCACATCCATTGTAGCAATTTCAAGCATATTTGCAGCACCTTATTTCTAGGGTTTGGTTTAGGTGGAATATTTCCTAAGGAGAAAGATTGGAGAAAAGTTGAAAATCATCCAAAGTTGTCAAAGTTGTCATCAAGCCTTGGGGAGCATTAGAGAAGACCTACAGGTTGCAAATTAGAGATTCAAATCCAGAAACTAGTCAAGAAGAACATAGTAGAAAGAGAAGAGTAGGATCAAATTTTGAAGTTGCTGAAAAGCCCAACTGGACTAATTCACCACTTAGGGCAAATGAGTCCTAGTTCTAGTACATTTTTAAAATTTTGCAGTTGGATACCCTTTTGGTAGAAACCTATTCTTGAATAGTTTCCGAGAAACATGATTGATTCACCTAGCTTGGAAAATGAGTCCCATACAACCTTGAAAGTAGAATTTTTAGTGATTCAGACCTCCATTTAGCCTTCTCTAGTTTCCCAAACACACAATTTCTGTTTTACAGTTTTATGTTGCATTTCATTCATCTTTCTAGGTCATTTAGTGTTAGTTTACATTCAACTAGGGTTTTGCATTTCATCTTACATTTCATTGTCTTTTCCAAGTTTAAACTTGGTGGTGAACCCCTCATTAGATCATATTTAGTCTCTAGGATAGCCCTTTTGCAAGATCTCTTTCTCTTTTTCATTGAGATCTCGAGGGTTATCCTTTAGTGGAATCTTGGAAAGTGGGTGTGATATCAATCATCATTACAACTTAACCTTTTTTAAGAGGTTCCATTTTGGTGAACCTAACTTTTGAATATCATAATTCTTATTTGGAGTTCATCTTCATCCTAGATTTAGCTTGCATTAACATTACATTAGGATTTGCATTCTAGGGTTTTAATTGTTTTATTAGTGAAATATCATTTAGCTTGTATTTTTTGCATCTAATCTCATTGAAAATCATCCAAAATATTCATTTACATTTAAGATATAGATCATAAAACATAAAAAGCATCAAATTCAATTGAATTTTTTTGAAAATTTTGGAAAAAATCATCATTGGGATTGATTCACCACCTTGGGAAAATCAGTCCCTCTGCACATTTTTCACTGTATTTTCTAGCATTCAAAACATGATTTTTGAGTTTTTGTTTGTTGTTATTTCCTTTCTGTTTCAGTTTCCAGAATTTTTGTTACAATCATTTCATTTTTTTTAGCTTATATTGCATTTGCATTCACATTGCATTTAGTAGCCCTTGTATGAGTATTTGGTGTCCTATTGCTAATACTATATTGAGACAAAGTTCGAGACTCATGTCATCCTATGATAGTACAATCATTGTGGATCTTGGGTTATCAAGCTCTTTTACTCCTAGTATTGACACTAGTACACTAGGCATGGATAATACCTTTAACAATTCTTTGCCTTAAAGTAGTATGCAAGTTGAAACAAGGAATGATAGTGTCCCACAAGAAAACATAATTCAAATTCATGAGGACCTAGCAAACCTATAAAATCAAGTGCAAAATGAAAACATTTCAACTACTACCATACCTACTATATATATCATTCATTGCATGCTTGAAAGTGAAGGGCCTGACCTTGTGAAAAACATAGTGTAAATCTTTGGAAAAAATCTCACTCCAACTACTAGTTACATCATATTCCTACAAACAATGTCACAAGCCAAGGAGGAACTCAAATTTCTCCTCCCACAACAATTGCCTCAATACCTACCTATACCAACCCATAAGTCACAACAACAATGCAATAGGTTAGTAATGTGATTCCTTCCTTAGGTATTCCTGATAGCATCCCTAGTTCCTATGTGGCATCACAAGTCATATCTCCTACCACCTTACCACCTATAAGCATTCTATTCACTTATTCTTCAAACACATACAATCCACCATTTTCATTTTCATCTCATAACACAAGTAATGACCCTCTTATAACACAAAATTTCCAAACTGTTTTATCCCTTCAAAAGAAAATTTCCACCATCAATCAAAATCAAAATGGTCCACCTACATATTATGTCAAAAGCAGTGCATTGTCCTTGGAGATATTGCAAACATAGATGCCACAAGGTGTAGTGGCGCTTAGATTTGAGAAATATGGAGGGAAGGGAGATCCTTCTAACCATGTTAATGCTTATACTTCCTTATGTATTGACTTTGTCCTTGATGATAAATTGTTGGGTAAAATTTTTCCTAGGTCCTTGAAAGATACCTCCTTGGAATGGTTCTCCTCTTTATTGAACAACTCAATGAGTTCATTCAATGAACTTTTTGATGCATTTATAAACAATTTCCAAGTGCAAATGACTCCTAAGATGACCTTGGGTAATTTGATGAGATGTAAGCAAAAAGAAGAAGAAAAGATAACTGATCTTATATCTCATGCTACCAATTGCTTTATTCCCAAATTGATGTCAAGATTCCCAATCCTCACCTTCAAAAGATGTTCATAAGAAATTTACAAAGCAAGATTCAAGAAAAGCTCACCATGACAAAATTCCAATCCTTCATACACTTGTGTACTTCCCCCCGTGATTATCAAAATTTGGTTAGTAGTCATTATATAAAGTCCACTTCTAGCTGAACTAAGAAATCTAAACCTGCAAACCAAAACAATTCCTAACCTTCTAGAAAATAGAATAAAGGGTTCCTTCAATTTAACTCTCCTCAACAAACAACTTACAAAATTTTCCAATAACCAAGTAGCCACCGTCAAAGCCACAATACCCTTTAGCTATGGGGACTCAAAAAAGACAATTCACTCCCTTACCTGATACCCTTCATAACATAATGTCCCAACTTTTGGAAAAGAAAATGATTACCTTTCCTCCCATTAAAACACCTAACCCAAATAGGCCTTTACCCCCAAGCTTTAGATCAAATGCCTATTGCCACTATCATCAAAAAATGGACATGACATGGAACATTGCAAGTGTCTTAAACATCTTGTGAAAGAGGTCACTGATTCTAGTTGTCTTTCCATTGGAGGTGTTAGTGATCAAGGAAATAAGTTCGTTTCCCCTCCTAACCAAAAATTGAAAATCTTTACCAACCCCATGCAAAAGCATAATATTTCATTTGTCAAAGCCAATGAAATTACAAAGAATTATATGATGAATGTTGACATAGATGATGATAACAATGATTCTTTTCAACATCATCCCATTGATAATGATCCTATGGATGATATCATAAGAGTGATAGATGTCATCCCTCGTAAGGTCCGAACTAAGAACCATCTTGAAATTGCTTTCTCCTCTAAGGATATACTTAAAAATTATCCTAATGGTCCTCTTTACATAGCCTATTGTATCTATGACAAGCCCACAAATGGGATATTAATAGATCTTGCCTATGGAGAGAATGTGATCACTGAAGAATTCTTAGTTTTGCATGAGCGCTATCAAGATATATATGATAAACCGAAAGCATGGATCAAGACACATAATGTTTTTGCTTGCCGTATGATAGGATTGATCACCTTACCATTGCAAATAGGACAAAAAATATGAGATGTCTCATTCTCCATCATCCCATAGTCAAACCAATTTTGTGTGAACCTAGGCCACCCATGGCTTTTCTCCATGAAATTTGTCCCTTTGGTTGAGCATAAATGCATAAAGTTTTCATTTGACAATGAAATATTCACTGTGGATACCATAGTGGCTTCAACCCTTTGTCATCCAAAGGAATTTTTTCCTTAGATTCCTTTTGGCCTGAGCCTATGGAACCTATAAAGCCTCACAAATACTTTTTTTCTTGTCCTATCAAAAGTTCAAGGCAAAGAAGATAGTAGAATTATCCCTCCGAAATGTGTTCCCATCCACCTCCGAGCCCACTATCCTTGAAGAAACCATGCTTGAACCTAAAAAATTCTAAAACAACCAAGATCAACCAAAGAAAAAACCTTCACCTACCTCGTACAAAAGACCCAAAGACAATGAAAACCCCACCGCACGTCCTAGAATGAAACAAGTTTACAAAGTCAAAGATAAAGTTGTTGAACAACCTCCCGTGGTTCCTTTCATTCCTCCCCTTAGGGAAGAAAAGAAACCTATGGTTAATCAACCTGCTCCTACAAAAATGTAACGTGAAAGCAAAACTAAAAGAAACAGAGGGGCTAGAGAGTGTCAGTGTAGATGTTGTGCCCTTGCTCACAGGTTACATGAAGAACTAAACAAATAAAATCAAAATCCAAACTTGAATGAAGCAATGCATGACTAGCCTCCCCCTTCACCAAAACAAGACAATCCAATACAACCTCGACAACAAGAGTTGAGCTCTTCCATGGATATTATCATTTGACTTCCTATTGTGATCAATTGAGATGATGATGACGAGGTTGCTAAAATTGACGAAGAAGTGCAGAATGAATAAAATACATTTTTTTCCTCTTCCATGAGCTTAGACAACAAATCTCCTACAAAGAGTGTTGAACCTAGTGCTTCTCCTAGTTTGAAAGTTGCTCTTGTCACTTTGGCTAGTTGCTCGCCTTCACTATACAATGAACATGATTGGGAGGAAGACAACTTGCTAATAGGTTGATTTGCATATGCCTTACTAGTATTTTGAATTATTTCTTTTTCCTTTTCTTTTTTGTGATTGTATGTGCATGATGTGATCCCCTGTGATGTTCTATTTGATGTTCTCTCTCTCTTTGTGAAATTCCTCTATTTGTATCTTCATTCTTCTCTATGTCGTCAATCTTTCACTTTGCGCTTTTTACCTTTTATTTTCATGTCTTGTGTTTTCCTTTTGGGGAGGATGCAAGGTGTCGAGACATTTGTGTCTCTTCCATGTTGACCCAAAAGCTTTTCTTTTCATTATCTCTTTTTCATTTTTCTTGTGTTTTCCTTTTGGGGATGACACAAAGCGTCAAGAAATTCATGTCTCTTCCATGTTAACCCAAAAGCTTTTATTCTCTTTATCTCTTTTTCATTTGTCTTGTGTTTTCCTTTTAGGGATGATGCAAGGCATCAAGACATTCATGTCTCTTCCATGTTGACCCAAAATATTTTATTTTCATTATCCCTTTTTCATTTATCTTGTGTTTTCCTTTTGGGGATGACACAAGGTGTTGATACATTTGTGTCTCTTCCATGTTAACCCAAAAGGATTTTTCTTTTTTTTCACTCTCCTTGTGTCATTCTTCCAGTTCTATGAATATTTGGGGGCTGATTATAGTTCCAAGCTCTCTATAAACATTGTAGCAAGAACATACTGACCCCAAATCCATATATCCCTTATGTGTTTGGTGTTTTCATTTTGGGGGAAACCCCTTTCTTTTCCTTTCTTTTCTTTTATACAAACGCAGCTTAATTTGGAAACATATGACTTGGCATAGTGATTTCTAAGTTGGATCTTATGTCTTCTTCTCTGTTTGCATTTATCATTTGCTACTTTAAAGTAATTTCTCACAGTAAGGTGTTTAGCAATTTTTTTTAAGTGGGGGCATAAATTGGCATTATTCTTTTTCTTTTTTCCTTTTCATGGTTCTTGGTGCAGTGTTCTTATTTCATATGATGCATTTTTCACTTTGTGGATGACATTGGGTATGGTGTCCTTCAATAACGTGATCTCTCTTACCATACTACATTCCTCTTAGTGGCTTGATGTGATACACTGCATCCCCTAAGTTGCAAATTTTCTATTCTTTGATTGGTCCTCTCTTGGAGAAATTAGGTACAATGTTCCCTAAGTTAAAGAACTCACATGAACTAAGCAAGACTCATTTGAACATTCCCTATTTCATATTTTGCATTTGTAGTTATATGGCCACTTTGCATAACACAACTTGCATTCCTGTAGAACCATCTTTTTTGTTCATGAGCTCCAAGCATTCCTGTAGAGCCATCTTTTTTCTTGCCTCATGAAGCTCAAAAACCATTTTTGCATGCCACCTTATTAAATTTATCAAGGGGTATAACTTGGGTATGATTTGAGTAGGAAGCTCAACCATGTCATGACTTTCCCCATAGCTACTCATGTGTGTGTGTGAGTACATACCAATGATGAGTGTATGTTTCTCACCTTTTTGAAATTCTCACCCAACGAACAACTAGGAGTACCATTTCCTCAGAGTGAGTATGCATTTTTTGGACAAATAGTCTAGATCTGATTTACATCACGATGGAAAAAGGATTGAAGCTTGATCTGACTCTTTTATCTTTTTACCTTTTCTGTTTCTCATCTTTGGTAGTGTATGCTTGTGCTTTGTTGTTGCTCTTTATATCATTCTCCTGTGTGTTCTTTTGTGCCCATGTTGGCTTGTCGTGGGATCTTAATCCTAGGGGTTTGATCACACCTCTTGATTTTTGTCTCATATTACTGGAATTGGTACACTTGGACCCCTCTTGATGCATTTTCATCTACTTTAGTGTGATTTTGAAGCAAGTTCATCCTCTAACTAAAGTAGGGGCTAAATGGAGTCACGAAAAAAGTAACCCTTCTACTTTTCCTAGCTTTTTTGGGCCCTCCTTGTGAGTTAGGCTTAATGTTGCCTTGATTTAGTGTTGTAATGTGGTTAACACATTCACATTAGGTCTTGGGTCCTTGTGAACTAATGGATTTTAATGGTACCTTGCTAAAGCATTGTGAAGTGTTGTAACTCACTTTCACACTTTTCTAAGGTCTTATTAATTAATTACACATAATAAACCTCTTTTTAATCAAAATAAATAGTAATCTTTCCATGTTTGATGTGTTGTAAGTGTTGTAACACACTTTGACACTTTTCTAGGATTTTCCTTAATAATTGGACTTTATTATGCTTTAATTGGTCCTATTTTACATCCACAAGGCTCATTTATTGCATCTTTTTGAGGATAATCCCAACACCAATCAATGCCCAACCATAATTCAGGTGTTTTTGGCTTGTGTGGCCTATATTTTTTGATTTGGGACTCA
Source organism: Sequoia sempervirens (assembly GCA_007258455.2). NCBI lineage: Eukaryota > Viridiplantae > Streptophyta > Pinopsida > Cupressales > Cupressaceae > Sequoia > Sequoia sempervirens. The sequence goes on from VDFB02073794.1 coordinate 213,597, forward strand.
TTTTCCACCTTGGGTGAATGGGTGCCACCTAGATATTTGGGTCCCAAACCAGTTTTCAAACATTTCTAAGAAATTTTGGTTTTTGGTACCATACATTATGTCTGATGGGACTCATTCACTGCCTTGGGTGAATGAGTCCTGTGTGGCCCAAAATCAAATATAATTCAAATTTCTGGTAGGATTTTATTCTGCTAGATTTGATGTTGATTTTTAGGATTGTAATTTTAGGAATTCTTGCATAATTTAGTATAAATAAAAGGTTCTTTCACTCATATTCAAACCTAGTATTCAAGAGATCATTGAGCATTCAAAAGAGCATTCAAGAGCATCCAAAGGAATTCAAGGGTATATTATCAAGCATTTTAGAGCATTCTTCAAGCATCAATCATCATGTCAAATATTTCGTCCATCATGTTTTTTTATTGTGCTAACAATTGTGATGTAGATTTTATGATTCAAGCAAGTGTTTCAAGCAAGATCAACATAAATCAATCAAGAGTCAAGAACCACATCCATTGTAGCCATTTGAAGCATATTTGCAACACCTTATTTCTAGGGTTTGGTTTAGGTGGCTGATTTCTTAAGGAGAGAGATTGGAGAAAAGTTGCAAATCATACAAAGTTGTCAAAGTTGTCATCAAGACTTGGGGAGAATTGGAGAAGACCTACAAGTTGAAATCAGAGATTTAGATCCAAAAAATAGTCAAGAAGGACAAATAAGACAAAGAAGAGTAGGATCAAGTTTTGAAGTTGCAGAAAATCCCAACTAGACTAATTTGCCACTTGTGGTGAATGAGTCCTAGTTCCAGTACATTTTTAGGATTTTGCAGATTTGGATATGCTTTTGGCACAAACTCGTTCCTACACAATTTCCCAAAAATAAGACTGATTCACCTAGCTTGGCGAATGAGTCCCAGTCAACCTTGAATGAAAAATTTCTAGTGATTCAGACCTCCATTCAGCCTTCTCTAATTTCCTAGGTGCACACTTTCTATTTTGCAGTTTTCTATTGCATTTCATTCATCTTTCTCGGTCATTTAGTGTTAGTTTCCATTAAACTAGGGTTTTGCATTTCATCTTACATTTCATTATCTTTTCCAAGTTTAAACTTGGTGGTGAACCCATCATTAGATCATATTTAGTCTCTAAGATAACTCTTTCACAAGATCTCTTTCTCTTTTACATTGAGATCTCAAGGTTTATCCTTGAGTGGAATCTTGGAAAGTGGGTGTGATATCAATCATCATTAAACCTTAATTTTTTTTAAGAGGTTCCAACAATTATCAACAACCAAACAAAGAAGGTCGCCCAAAATTAAATGGGCATGGCATGGCATGCAGAAACATGACATAGATGAAACACAAGAGTCTTCATACCATTAAATGAGTATGCTGACCTTTTACTTGACACAAAATGGCAGGTCATGTGGGGAAAAGGAGTCTCATTAGCTATTAAAAAAACTCATGACCCCCATTATTTGGGGGTATCCACGAGTGTTGGAGAAAGAAAAATAGAGAACAAAGGAAGAACTGGGTCATGACTACTCTAATCATTCCCTTCATAGCTCTGGCAAGACATTTATAGCTTCTTGTAGGTTGGACATGTTTATATCTCTTGGTTACCATCTATTCTATACTACTGTAACAATATTGAGACCTGCATTGCATTATGGGTTGGAGCTAAACACTCAATATGGCTATAACTTCATGCTAATTTCTAATACTATGTTTGTTAAATATGGTTGTGTATAACTTAAAGGAATTTTTGACTTGCAAGTGTCCAATGTTGAGTCTCTATCATGTTCAAAAATTACCATTAATGTTGTTATTCTAGTTTACTATGCAATGCTAGTGTTGAATAGAAGAGTTTTTCAACTATTATTGGTTTTGAATCTGATTGAAATGATAAATATTTATATGATCAACAAAAAAAACTTTTAGTTTCAGTCAAATTAGTTATTTCCTGACCACAAACTTGGGGGATTGAGTCCATGCTGTGGAAATATCTCTATCATTGAGTAATGAGTAAATTTATAAGGAAGTATCAATCTAATATAAATTTTTGAGCATCTCTTATTGAAAAATCAGTCATAGTGGAGGCAATATTAAAGTCTGAAATGACTATCTTAACAATCTATAATTCGTTTTAATTCATTCTGAGTATAAGAAGTGTGTCATTTGGATTTATGATTAAAAAAATATTCTTACTAGCTTTGAGTTCAAGTATGGCCTATTATTGTAGGAAGTCCATAGTATGAAATCAATCATGTATTACACTTAGAAACTATTGAACAACTACTGCTACAGTCATACCTGTGATGCTATGTAATATAATGCAATGCCTATGTGGATATAGTGTGACTAGGATGTGGTGAATGGTATTAAATATTAGCATCAAATCTTAGAACTCAACAATGAGTGAGTAATGCTTCCTCTATACACACCTTTCAAAGTTTGTTCATGGCTGTAACTAAACTTAATCAGCTGAAATACCTTTTGGGAGCCAAGGAAAATGGTAGTAGAAACCATCACTAAATGGACCGTAGCATGTTGACTACTTTATTGGCTTAAGTTGGGAAAAAATTACAATTCAAAATGAATGAGTTTTGGAACCTCGCATGTATCCCAACACTAGAATGGGTAGTTGAATCTTGAGGTGGCTATGTTAGAACCTACTTATTCTAAGTTAGGAACCTCTTTTCTAGTTATAGGGCTAAGCTGGGTGCAGGCACTAACTTTTATGGCAACAAATGAAGTAGGACCCTATGAGGGCATAGGTCAAGGTGGTAATCCTTTGATCACGTAGGCTATTCCTATCCATCCTAGGTGATCACTCATGGAAAATCCTATGGTCTGCACAGAGATAAGCTTATGCATGCTTGAGATTGACAAGAGTCAAGGAGCATACTACACCCACAAACTGTTAGCCGTACCCTTGGATAGTGGCATAGATTCTACCAAGAGCATTCAAAGGAAGCAAGGTATGCATCAATGCTTCCTAATGTTGATATAAGAGGAGAGATGTATAGTTTTAATTATTTTACAATTACAATATGAGATGCACAATAGAAAAAAATATTACAACACATGGGTATGTGTAGGATCATGATGGGCGAAAAAGTGGCGATATGATGGGTATGTGTAGGGTATGTGGTCAACGACTATTTTTTTACCCAAAATTGATGAAACGAAAAGGGTTTTTAAAGGAGATTCTCAGATTTCCACCAATATAATTTATGCTTTAAACTTTGAATTTATTAAATAATTATTATTCATTTTCTATTTGAATTATGACTAAAGTCCTGATTGATAGGCTAATTGAAAAATATCTATAGCTTTCAAATGGTATCACATTTTTTGAATCCAAAACATGTGTCACATTCTATGCTTCACATACTATAGGATTAAAAAACAAGAATTTCATGAAGTTTTGACCAAGTTAAGGTGGTTAGACATATGAGTTTTATATTTTTAAAAGTTGTAATAAAAAATCATAATTAATTATTTACTTGGAAAAAATTCCAAAAAAATATGCATCAAATCGGGACATGAGTCCTTTACTTATATCTAAAATATTATAAAAAATTATTATCATTTTACTATGGTTAGGGTGGTCACAGACACCTACTTCTTAATTTTTCCTTAATTTTAAGTGCTACTACATTGAAATTTCAAATTTTCACCAAATAGTTTAAAAAAAATAAAATCTAGTAGTTTAGAAACTACCTTCAATTTGATATAGATTCTATTCTTACATATTTTTGAAATAATATAGATAACTTATTCAAATTTTTATGTCAAGTTGCCTAAATCTATTTTTTTTGAATTTTTAGCCACTTAAGGGCCTGTTTTTTCCATGATGATCCTGCACATACCCACATGCAAGTAAAAGAAGCTCACAACAAAAGATATATCATGGGGAAAACCCTTTTAGGTGTGAACTGTATATTTTTGGGCAGAGCTTATAGGCTACTCTTGCACGCTTAGGATGTTTCACCTAAAAGGAGAGATAAACCCCACTCAAGAGATCTACGCTAGGTTAGTGCAATTAGATGATCTATTTGACTGATTATGAATGCAAAGCCTAAGAATTATGCAATGTTGGAAAAAATAGTGATGTTTGCAAAAAAGATTGAATTTGTGAAAGAAAATGTAGATTAAACTAAACAAAAAGTAGGATCTTAGAATGTGTGCACCTCAGAAGCTAAAGAGGACAATAGAGCAATTTGGAAAACTGAAAAAATCTGATTTTGACCTGACTGGGACTCATTTTCCACCTTGAGCGAATCAATCCCGACTCGTGGTTTTTATGCATAGAAGCTATTTTCTGTCAAATAGGTGTTTGGATCTACATCTAACTCAAAAATGCACCTCAGGAGGGACCCATTTTCCATGCATGGTGAATCAATCCACTCTAAAATTTATGTAATTTTAAATCTTTTTTCTACACCTTGACACCTATACAACACTTCTTGATAGAAACCCGAGTCGGGATCTCAGAAAATTCCTACAAAACAACTTGAAATTGTTTGTCTAAAGGGGGGTTTTCCTTGGTCAAACCCCTAGTTGGGAAATTAACCTTGAATGTAGAAAAATCTGCATAAAACCCTAGCCTTAGATGTGTTAAAGACTAGGAAAATCTAAAGTATGTCAAAACCCTAAATTCTATTGTGCAAGAATAAGAAGTGAAAATGTGATTTGAATGATGCAAGATCTCAATGCTAGAAATATTACAACACATAAAAATGGAGATAAAATGAAATGAAAATGGAATGTAGATGAAATACAAACCTTGATCTGAAGATAAAGTGAAAATGGAAGATGGAATCACTTTGAAACCAAGTCTTTAGGTGTGATTTGATGGTTAGTTGCATCTCCTCAACCTAGATTTTTCCATGATTCACCATAGGAATCCATAACCAACCCTTTGCAATGTTGAATATTGACCTAAAGAGTGAGTTTCAAGACATACAAAACCCTAGCTTGTTGGGCCCTTAAACTTCAACTTTGCTAATGAAACTTATTGTAGAAGACTTGACTTTAGAAATTGCTTTTCTAAAAAAATGACTAAAAGATGTATAAAATGACTTAAAATGAGTTTTTATAAGAAAAAACACCTAATTTTCCCATTATTTAGAACTAAGAGGTTGACATTCACCAAAAATTTAAGTTGAATTAATTTAATTTTTGCTCAAAATTGAATTTTCCCTCAAAAGGGACTCATTTGCTACCCTTGGCAAATGGGTCCCACCAGAGGGGATTCATTCACCAAGGTGGTGAATGGGTCCCATTACTGATTTTTGAAGGTGCGTTTGTAAGTTTTTAGGTGATTTCTTAGGTGAAACGAGCCTCTAGATAAAAAATAATGGGTCTTAGGGGCCTATAAATGCTATTTTGAAGGATAAATGATGCAAAGGGACTCAAAAGTGGGTCTAATTATGTGTGAAATTGTCTCTTTTCTCAAGAGGGTCCAATTTTCTATGGTAGATTTAGCCCCCACTTTAGCGCCCATATGGCTCTACGTGCATATGTAAGCTAAACGACTCTAAACGATGCACTTTATTACATAAAATATTACTTATTCAAAAGGTGGGAGAATGAAGCCCCCAGTGTAGTTATCTGCAAACCACAACATTAGGAACCACATCCTGCAACACACATTCATTAATTGTCCAAAATACCTTTTTTCCAACACCTAGGACTCCAGTTCAAGGGTAGATATATGCCCCCGCTTGATTCCACTTGCTTTACAAAGGTGGAATCAAGGTAGCAATCTAGCCACATCAAATAAGAAACATCATATCGTAGGGCATTTCCAAATACCATGCCACATAACAATAGATGAATGATGATGTCGAGTGAGGAATCATGATTACAACACATCAAACTACATAAAAAATGGATTACCCTAGCTCCCATTATGTTGACTTGAAGAAGAGATACTTTGTTTATTCTTAAAAGATAGTAACCCTATTTTAATGCATAAGAGTAAAAAGAGATAAAAATGGATTAAAAGAGGTAATCGATCACTTACTATTCATTTTACCTTCTTGTAGCTTGAGAGTGATGAGTGAGAGAAGAAATTCTGAGCAAACGGGATTACACACCTTCACGGCTAGATGAGCTTTGTGAGAAGGTGGTACACGACGAGCTGTATTATGAGGTGAGTTGATTATGCAACTTTAGCCTTGTGATTTTTTGACAATTTAATGATTTTAATGCATGGATAGGTTAATTTAGGGTCTTGGAATTTTTTTTTTGGCAAAGTGTCCCATTTTTTCACAAAGTGTCCCATTTGTTTGCAGAGCATCCCTTTTGTTCACAGTGTCCAGTTTCTTTGTGAAGTGTCCTAAAAGGGTTCTAAAGTGTCTATGACCATTAGGAAAAACACACTAGATTGAATTTAGCACACTTGCATGATGAAATATGTAAAAATTGAAGAGATTAGATGAATTTTAGATCATTTTGTGATGATTTTGATAGGTCCCCACCTGATCGCAACAATGGCTAGGGGGAAGGTAGCTCACGTTTCTAAGAGATGATTCTATAGTGCTATTGGCAACAAAGACATAGCATTTACAGTCAGTAGGTATCTATTGGGCATATCTTATACCACCTATGAGATACTATGACACCATGCTTATTGCCCTATGTGAGCATTGGGATGTTGATACTTGTACGTTCCATTTTCCTACCAGGGAGATGACCATTAATCTCGAGGACGTACAACACATTCTTCAAGTTCCTATTTGGGGAGAGAAAGTGTATTTCTAGGGGGGTCGGTCTTTCCGCAAGAAGAAGAGGGACATGCAGTATTTCCTGGGTGGACCTATTCATGATGAGCAGGTTAGAGCACGGATCGAGCTCCCCATGCTTCTATATTCATGAGATCCTATTGTTAGATGGATTATGATGCACACACTGGGTTTGGTTCTCAATCTAGATGGATGAATGACACACTTAGACAGAGGACTGGTACATTTAATTTGAGGGATGTACGAGTAGAGGATAGACTATGCCTGGGGACGTTGCATTCTAGCACACTTATATTATGAACTTGGACGGTTTTTATTTCGAGAGATGGATAGTATGGTGCACTATATTCTTCTATAGGTGTGGTGCCTCAAGCATATCACATGCACCAAGCCTGTTGGATTTCGTTGTGCTATAGCTACAAGATATCCACGAGAATTTGACTATCCTTTGCGATGCCTGTGGTAGTAAGGGGATTTACACTTTTGGAGGGTGAGGTTTGACCAGTTGGAGGGAGACAAGATCTTATGGATACCTTATCTACTCACTCTACAATGGCCAGATCCCATAGGACAACTATAGAGGATGTATATGGATAGGTATCTTGTTGGGAGGCATGACTATGTTGTACGACCTTTCTATTATGGGAGATCCATGTGATAGTTTGGGTAGGTGAAGAAACCATCGAGGGTGTGCCCCTTCATTAGGCGATCAATGTAGAGTTCTCAAGGGCTAGTTGATACTGTTCTAATTACTATAGATCATGTTTGTGAGAGTGATTTTGATGATTTAGATAATGACCAACCACCAACATCTGATGCTGATGATGTCAGTAGCACAGATGAGCACGAGGAGTGGTGGTCATTTACACAACCAGCTCCTGTGTTCCCCATGGATTTCCCTGTAGGTGATGCAGGACTAGCACTAGATGAGGGAGATGAGCTAGAGGATAGTGCAGAGGATGTGTGGTATAGGCCAAAAAATATTTTGACTGATATTATTGATGATGAGTACCAGTCAGATACTAATCCTAATTATGAGGACCAGGATGGAGGAGGGGTTGATGATGAGGATGAGTATTACGAGGAGGAGCCACCCCTGAGTGAGGGTGATGAGGTAGATATTGAGGATCGGTATGAGCATGGAGAGTCCTCACACACTTATAGGACTAGATCTTGTGCAGTAGCTACAACAGACATCGACACCTAGAGTCAGAGAGAGGCTAGCACTTCCTCCATGCCCACAGAGAGGCTAAGGTCAACATTCCTCATCTGACTAGAGACCTAGTTGATGACATTTGATTTTATGCATGTACTTTAGGGTGAATCCACAATAGTGGTTTACAATTCAAGTGAAGGAAAACTCACAAAAAATGAATACATAGCAAAAAACTTGATTTTAGGGGTTTGTACGAACCTACTAGTTTGAGTGAACCCATACTTTTAATTATTTTCCAGCAAAAAACCGAAAAAAATCCCTTATGGAAGGGTAGTTTGAACCCCCCTTATCCCTCATCCCCCCTGAGACTCAAAAAAATCTAAATTTTGGCACTTCGGAGCTCAAGTTGAAGATGAAAATGGTGGAGACTTCACAAACCCAACTGGAAGTAGGTAGTCCTTGGAACAAGCTATCCAATGAATATAATTTTAATATGTTTTGGTTTTATTATGTATTTGTTTTTTTAGTTTTATTAAACATAGGCTTTCCATCAAAAATCAAGTTCTCTGTTTTGCACATGTGGAAAAATAGTAGATTATAATTTTTTTTTTTGAAAAATATGAGTGCACCAGATATTGAAGTCCTTGATCCAACAAAAAAAAATTTGAATTTCAATACATACAAAAATAGTTACGTGTTATATGATCATACTATGTCTGAATTGTAATTGGTTTTACTTTGAAACTTGATGAAAGAAAAATTATTCAATAAAAAACTATCTACGCAAGTGGAAGCACTAGATATCAGAGTTAAAAATCTAAATTCAAAAGAATTAGAATTTTATCCTTCATGGAAAAAATTTATGCGTTATACGATGAGCGTCACTTTTCAAAAATGTTGTTTTTTGAAAAAAAAAAGTTTTTGAGGGAGATGGAAAAATAAGTGAAAAATGATTCCAAAATTTTTGAAAAAAATATATTTAGAATCTACAGACAAAATTTCACGAAACTCTAGTTTGCATCATCTTCAAATTCCTCATAGTTTAGCCGCTATAGATGCCCGAAAGTGAAGATTTAGTTAAAGAAATTTATTTTAGTGTTCAGTTTGGCCAAAAATTGTAAACCACTATTATGGGATCACCCTTTAGTAATTTATGCTTTGTGTATATATATATCATGATGATATAAATACTGATTGTGTACATTTTTCATCTTGTTGGAATGATGAGAGACTGGCGAGAGTTCTATCATTAGGTTGCCTTAGAGATAGTGTTTACATCTATTGACAACAAGGAGATGGATCCTAACTATGTTCCCCCACTGATCATGGATGAGGAGCTAGAGTCGCTCAGACCTTTCATGAGGCTATGGGAAGTGTACAAGAGCATGAGAAGATGCTTCTGTCAAGCTGAGAGTGTAGGATAGACATGACAGATGTTAATAGAGGTTGAGAGACTGCATGCAGAGCTAGTACATGTATGAGAAGAGAGGGATCAGATGGCAGAGGAGCATCTTGTGGCTGTTGGTCGAGTATAGGGTTTGGAGTATGCACTTAGACTCAGTAGTTCATGGTCATGATCACACATGACTGTCTCACGATGTCTAGGGATAGGATCTTTAGTGCCAGACCCTGAGGGATCTAGCTCTCACAGACTTGTGTGATTTTGTATATGATATTGAGATGTACATAAGACTTTGATATATATATAGACATGTGCATTTGGTGTTATTATGATTTCTCACTTTTTATTGAAATGTTAAATGCAATGTGATTAATTAAATGAATTATGATAAAAGTATTCAATTAATATCTACATGATTTAACATGATTAATGTGATCTAGTTTAAAACATATTTCAGTTTTATTGTAGATACAACATTTTTGATTAGAGGAGAATATGTTTAATTAAATACACCTATAAAACATATAAGGATCTAACTTAACATAACACAAAGGTGAATAGTATGAATCCTAAAGTAATTATAAAATGGAATTAAATAATTACCTTAGTGTTCAAGTCAAACACAAAATTAGTTGTCAATAATGAAGCAATGTGAAAGTTATTTAGAATTACATCAGATAACTTTAGACAACACTGTTTGATCAATCATACTATTCAAAGGGGTCAGAGATAATACCAACAAAAATGTGTTGCATTAATAGGTTCCTTAAGGGGTGTTCCATCAAGCTATGTTAAGACATAAGCACCAGACCAATAATTGGTATCAACTATGTAAGGTCCTAACCAATTATGGCTGAATTTATCTTTATCTTCATTGTTAGCACTGGTATTGTATTGATTTTCAATAAGAACAAAATCTCCCTTACAAAATGATCTAGGGATGACATGTGTGTTGTGTTTTCATTGTGATTGTTTGATGTGAGCTTGGAGATGTTCGAGAGAATTAATGCATTGTTCGTCGAGCATCTCAAGTTGGTGTAATAGTTGATCTTTATAAGTGGCATCATCAATAAGGTCTTGGAGAGAAATTCACAATGTAGGAATTTCTAACTCTAAGGGCATGATCGCATCAATTTTATAAACAAGGTTATAAGGTGTGGTTCTTGTGGATGACCTGACATTCATTTGATAAGCCCAAAGTGCATAATATAGTTGAATATGTATGTCTTTATGATGCTTGTTGTTAGTTTTCTTGAGGATTTGTTTGAGAATTTTAATAGTATTTTCGGCTTGTCCATTGGATTGTAGATAATACGGTGTGGAAAAGTGATGTTGAGTGTTGAACGTTTCAAGAAATTTCTTAACTTTGTTATTCTTAAATAGGGTTTTATTTTTTGAAACAATGGTAGAAGGAAGTCCAAAGCGAGCAATTATGCTTTCCAAAATGAAATGAAAAATTACTTCAACATTTGTAGAACAAAGAGGAATGACTTCCACCCATTTCATGAAATAGTCTGTTGCAGTTATGATAAATGTATGTCCATCAAAAGAGGGAGGTGAAATTTTTCCAATAAGATCCAACCCCCATACTGAAAATGGCCAAATGGGAACTTGGGCACAAAAATTAGAAGTAGGAGCATGAATAAAATTGCTATGTTCTTGACATTTGCGACATCGTTTAACTCAAGTGAAGTAGTCTTTCTCCATATGTCTCCAATAATAACCCATATGGATAAGTTTTTGCACTAACGACCGACCTCCAAATGACTTCCATAGGCACCAACATGAGCTTGTTCAAGTGCTAGAGGGACTTCAGAATCCTTAAGACATCTTAGTAATAGACCATTGAAAGATCTTCTATATAATGCATTGGCAAGGATCACGTATTTAGCTGCTAGTTTACGTAAACACTTTTGAGTGTTTGTTGTTGTAGGTTCATGATTAGTACCATCTTTTAAATAGTTGTATATTGTATCGTACCATTCACATGAGTCATCTTAAGTTATAGCCAAAATGTCTTCTAGCATAGTATCATTCGAAGGTGTCATGATGGGATGTATAACAAAGGTAAATTCTATGGAAGGATCATGTGGGGATATAAGAGAGGCTACACTCACCATTTAATCTGTATGTCTAGTATCTTTTCATGGGATGTTATGAATGGTGAATGATTCAAACTTCTCTAACAGTTTCATTGTAAGATCCTTGTATTTTGATAACTTGTCATGTTTAGTTTGATAACTAATTGTGAATCACCAAAGATCTGGATATGTTTAGCATCCATTGTTAAAGCAGCTCGCAAACCTGCAATCAATGCCTCATACTTGACTATGTTATTTGTGCATAGGAAATTTAATCGATAGGACAAGGGAAGAGGTTCCGTCAGGTGAAAGCAATACCACTCCAACACCGGAACCTGTTCTACACTTAGATCCATTGAAATAAACTTCCCATGGTTTAATGTCAGCGGTCAAGGCATTATCATCAAGAAAGGAGTCGTGATTAGGTAGAGCGAGAGGAGGAGCATCAACTAAGTGATCGGTTAAGGCTTGTCCTTTGATTAATTTTTGTGAAACAAAATTAAGGTAAAACTCAGTTAACAACTTCACCCACTTAGCCAAGTGTCCAAAAATATCCGTTTTGTTGAAAATATGTTTAAGAGGATCAGATTTTGTTATGACTTGTATTTCAACATTTAGTAAATAATCTCACAACTTACTAGTAGCGAATACAAGAGCCAAGCATTGTTTTACAATTGGTAAATATTGAGTTTCATAATAAATTAAGGTTTTACTAATGTAATAAATAGGGTGTTTTTTTCCATGATCGTCTTGTTGAGACAACATTGCTGTAAGAACATGGGAAAATGTGGAGATGTAGAAGATAAATGGTTTGTTTGTCGCAACGGGTTGTAAAAAAGGTGGAGTTGAAAGGTATCCCTTTAAACTCTCAAAAGACTATTTACAATCCTCATCCCAATAAAATGTTAAACCCTTTTTAAGAATATGTGTGAAAGGTAATGTATGATTGACTAAAGATGCAACAAAATGACAGATAGCTTGAATTTGGCCTTGTAACATTCGTAATTGAGAAATATTCTTAGGCGGTGGCATGTTAATAATTGCATCAATTTTCTTTGTGTCCACCTCAATGCCTTTGTGAGATATGATAAACCCCAAAATTTTATCGCTATCTACGCCAAAGGTACACTTGTTTGGATTTAAGAACATGTATTTACATATTCATTCAAATTCTTTTTGAAGAACATTTACATTGTCTTGTCTTGTTAAAGATGTAGCTAGGATGTCATTGACATAATCTTCTAAATTTTTTTAAATGTAAACATGAAAGATTAATGACATTGCTCATTGATAAGTTGCACTAAAATTATTTTGACCAAAGGGAATCACAAGCAAACAAAATGTTCCCCAAATAGTTGTAAAGATGGTTTTGTATTGATCTTGAGGATTAATAAGGATTTGATTATAAACAAAAAATCCATCCATGAATGACAACAAAGCATGTCCAACAGTTGAATCCATGATCACGTCAATATTAAAAAGTGGAAAGTCTTCTTTTAAAGAAGCTTTATTCAAGTCATGAAAATATGTACATATCCTAATACGATTATTGGGTTTTGCAACTGCGACAATGTTTGAGATCCAAGGAGAATAATCAATAGATCAAATGAAGCCTACATCAAGGAGTTTTTCAAGCTCTGCTTTAACATGCAAGGCTATGTTAGAATATTTCCAAGCAAATTTTTTAGAAAAATCATTAAGTAAAGTTTTAGTGTCTTCTTGTTCTTCATCATCAAGGCACTTCCCAATCTTAATAACTTTGTCTTTATCATCAATATCCATTGGCACATCACTTGTATCTCCTAAAGGGAGTGCATTATATTTAGGAACTTCAGACTCATAGAGTTCTTCAGTGATATCACTTTCTTCTTGCTTGGTAACAATCATAGCACGAGGAATTCATTTCATGGAAGTAAGTGAGGATGTGTTAGATCATAAACTCCTAACATTTGTTTCAAAGTTTCATCACTATCAACATACTTCTATGATGGTGGTACATTCATATCAAGCAATTCAGGATGTTTAATTGTGAGTTGGTGTTTTGGTTGAGATGTAATAATGTTGATGTTCAAAGATGATTGTTGAGTAGCTTTTTCCCTTTTAGAAAAAGAATATCCCAATCTAGTTTTTGTCTCTTGCGTATTAGGTTCAATAGGAACATGAAAACCCTGTTCATGTTTTCCACACCCTTTTCCAGTATATCCTAATTTTTTTACAAGTTCATAGCCTTTTCCATACAGTCTTTCCATTTATGTTAGATTAGGCAGGGATTGATAATCTATCTCATCTAAATTTGTTGTGTAGGTTGCATTTTCATCCAAAGTATAGGAGATAGATGTTTGAGAAGATTGTATGAAATTTTGAGTGGACATGATTGCTGGTTGTTCTTGTTGCTCATCTTTATTTTTTGTGATTATGTTTTCACCCATAAACAAAGGTGTGAATTCTAAGGATCCCCAATCGTTGCCAAATAATTTAGATACCGATTCCTCATCGTTTTGTTCAATTTCAAGAGGGTCGATATTGGATGTTGGAATCAATGTTTTCAGAGGACTTGTAGCTCCTTTTTCAAGGTGCAAGCAACTTTCAAGCTCGAGGTCTATTTCAACTTGATAAATGTGATTCTTATAGACATATTTCATTATACGATGAAGAATTGAAGGTACTACATTCATCTCATGAATCCATGGTCTTCCTAAAAGAAGATTATATGAGAGATCATAAGGCATTACATGAATAGGAGTTTGAAAAGTAGCCACCCCAACCGTAATAGGTAAAGTAATTATGCCAAGCAGTTGCTTTGTTGTATTGTCAAATCCTCAAATGGATACATGCACCGTAGAAAATTGGACCCTCTTGAGAAAAGAGACAATTTCATGTGTAATTTGACCCACTTTTGAGTCCCTTTGCATAATTTATCCTTGAAAACAACATTTATAGGCCACTAAGACCCATTATTTTTGATCTAGAGGCCCATTTCACTTGAGAAATCATTTAAAACCTGACAAACAACACTTAATTCTTTAATGTCCTGAAAAACCACCTTCAAAAGACAGTACTGGGACCCATTCACCACCTTGGGCGAATGAGTCCCCTTTGGTGGGACCCATTCACCAAGGGTGGCGAATGAGTTCCTTTTGAGGAAAAAAATAATTTTGAGAGGGAATTTAATTAATTTAACTTAAATTTCTGGTGAATGTCAACCTCTTAGGTCTAAATAATTGGAAAATTAGGTGTTTTTGCTTATAAATACTCATCTTAGGTCATTTTACACAATTTTTTTTATCATTTCACAAAAGCAATTTCTAAAGACAAGTCTTCTATTATAATCAAAAGTTGAAGTTTTAGGGCAGCAAACTAGGTTTTTTGCAGGTCTTGAAGCTCACTCTTGAGGTCAAAATTAAACATTGCAAAGAGTTGATAATGGATGCCTATGGTGAATCATTGAGAAATCTAGGATGAGGAGATGGAACTAGCCATCAAATCACACCTAAGGACTTAATTACAAAGTGATTCCATCTTCCATTTTCACTTTATCTTTAGATGAAGGTTTACATTTTGTTTACTTTTCATTTGCATGCCACTTTATTTCCATTTTTGATGTGTTGTAAGGTTTCTAGGGTTGAGATCTTGCATCGCACAAATCATATTTTCATTTCTTATTCTAGCACAATAGAATAGAGCTTTTGTCATATTTCAGACTTTCCTAGTCTTTAACACATCTAAGGCTAGGGTTTTATGTAGATTTTTCTCCATTCAAGGTTTAATTATGCAACTAGGGGTTTGATCAAGGAAAACTCCCCATTAGATAAACAATTTTAAGCTATTTTGCAAGAATTTTTCAAGATCTCGAGTTGGGCTTCCATCAACAGTTGTTGTGCAGGTGTCAAGGTGCAAAAATTTGAAAGTGGATTGATTCACCATGCATGGTGAATGAGTCCCTCCCGAGATGCAATTTTGAGTCAGATGCATGTCCTAGTTCCTAGTTGACATAAAACAACTTATGCGTAGAAAATCCCAAAACTGGGATTGATTCACCCTAGGTGGCAAATGAGTTCCAGTTAGGTCAAAATCAGACTTCATCAATTTTCCAGATTGTTCTCCAAACTTCTTTAGTTTCCTAGGTGCCAACATTCTGAAAAACAGTTTTGTGTTTGGTTTAATTTGCATTCTTGTTCATTCTTTTAAGATGTTTTCAAACAACACTGTGTTTTCCAACATAGCATAAATCTTAGATTTTGCGTACATAATCAGTCATTTATATCACTTAATTGCATTTAGATCATTTCATTCAAGAATAATAACATCCTACATTACATAATTTGAATGAACCTAGCTAGCATT
The DNA here is from genome assembly GCA_007258455.2 of Sequoia sempervirens. Lineage (NCBI taxonomy): Eukaryota > Viridiplantae > Streptophyta > Pinopsida > Cupressales > Cupressaceae > Sequoia > Sequoia sempervirens. Next base: position 229,333 of record VDFB02073794.1, read on the forward strand.
TTTGGTCCTACTCTCTCCTTTTAGGTGAAAAACCCTAGAAGAGTTAGGGAGTCTTGTGTTGCTAAAAATCTGTAGTTCATTTTGGTTAATTAAATAATTTTACCATACATCATTTAATTTATCACATTACATTTACAATACACACAAAGAAACACATTGTAATAACACCAAATGCACATGTCTATATATATATCAAAGTTTTATATACATCTCAGTATCATATACAAAGTCATAGAGGTTTCTGAGAGCTAGACCCCTTAGGATTTGTTACTCATGAGACGATCCCTAGACATTGTGAGATGGTTGTGTGTGACCATGACCATGAACTTTTGAATCTGAGTGTGAACTCTAGACCTGACACTCAACTAATGGCCACAAGCTGCTCCTCTACCATATGATCCCTCTTTTCTCATGTCTGTGCTAGCTCTACATGCAGTCTATCAACGTTTGTTGAGTTCTATGATGTATTTACTACACTCTGAGCTTGATGGAGTTGTCTCACTCTTGTATGCTGCCCATAACCTTGTGAAAGTTCTGAGCGACTCTGCCTCCTCCTCCATGATTAGTGGGGCAATGTAGTTAGGATCCATCTCTTCCTCATCAATGGATGTAGGTACTATCTCTGCGGTAGCCTAAAGATTGAACTCTCACCAGTATCTCAATGCTCCTTCAAGATAGACAATGTACAAAATCAGTAATCATAATTATGATATATACATAAACAAAGAATAAAATACTAAAGTACATGTGTCAAATTAAATTTCATCACCTATATCTCCAGTCAGATACAAAATTTCAACCTCATCTTCTCTGGGGGGCATCAAGGATGTGCTAGCCTATCTCTGACTTTGAGTTTTGATGTCTATTGTAGTTACTGTGCATGATCTAGTTTTGTAAGTGTGTGAGGAATCTCCATGCTCATACCGATCCTCAATAGCTACCTCATCATCCTCGCTCAAGGGTGGCTCCTCCTCGTAATAATCATCCTCCTCATAATCCTCCTCCTCATCCTCTCCTCCATCTTGGTCCTCATAATCAAGATCATCCTTGGACTAATACTCCTCATCAATAATATCATTAAAAAAGTCTACTAGCCTATACCATACCTCCTTTGCTATCTCCTTTGGCTCATCCCCCTCATCTAGTGCTGGTCCTTCATGAATTATAGGGAATTCCATGGGGAACACAAGAGATGGTTGTGCATATGAAGACCACTCCTCATGATTTTTTGTGTTGTTCACATCATCAATGTTAGATGCTGGTGGCTAGTCGTGATCTGAATCATTAGAATCACTCTCATGAACATGATCTATAGTCAACCAAACAATATCATCTAGCCTCCGGGTACTTTGTACTGATAATCTAATGAAGGGGAATGCCCTCGATGGTGTGTGAACTTGTCCAAACTGTCACATGACTCACCCATAGTATAAAGGTCATACAACATAGTCATGTCTCCTAGCTAGATACCTATCAATCTACGACCTACGCATCACTCTCAAGCTACACAAAGGTAAAATGTATAGTAAGTGACATGTTACTTTCTTCTACTTCTTTTAATCCATTTTCACCTCTTTTTACTCTTACACATTAGCATAGGGTTATTATCTTTTTAAACAACTCATAAAGTATCCCTTCTTCAAAACAACATAACAAGCACTAGGTTAATCTATTTTTGACGCTGTTTAATGAGTTGGAATCATGCTTCCATACCCGACATCATCCTTCATCTATCATTATGTGCCATGGTAGTTGGAAATTCCCTATTATATGATGATTGTTGTTTGACGTGGCTAGATTGCTATCTTGATTCCACCTCTGTAAAGAAAGAAAAATCAAGGGGGGGCATACATCTACCCTCAAATTGGATTCCTAAAAGTTAGATAAAAGGAGTTTTGGACAATTAATGAATGTGTGTTGTAGAATGTAGTTCCTAATGTTATAGTTTTGCACAAAACTACACTGGGGGCTTCGTTCTCGTGTCTTTTGCATGGGTATCCTTTTATGTAATAAAGTGCATCGTTTAGATTTCTTTAGCTTACATATGCAGGTAGAGTCATATGGGTGCTAAAGTGGGGGCTAAATGCACCGTAGAAAGTTGGACCCTCTTGTGAAAAGAGACAATTTCACATGTAATTTGACCCACTTTTGAGTTCCTTTGCATCATTTATCCTTCAAAATAACATTTATAGGCCCCTAAGACCCATTATTTTTGATTTGGAGGCCTGTTTCACCTGAGAAATCATTTAAAACTTGACAAACAATGCTTAATTCTTTAATATCCTAAAAACCCACCTTCAAAAGTCAGTAGTGGGACCCATTCGCCACCTTGGGTGAATTAGTCCCCTCTTGTGGGACCCATTCACCAATGGTGGAAAATCAGTCCCTTTTGAGGGAAAATTCAATTTTGAGTGGGAATTTGAACTTAAATTTTTTGTGAATGTCGGCCTCTTAGGTCTAAATAATGAGAAAATTAGGTAATGTTGCTTATAAATACCAATCTTAAGTCATTTTACACAATTTTTTGTCATTTCACAAAACCAATTTCTAAAGACAAGTTTTCTACAACAAGTCTTATTATCAAAAGTTGAAGCTTTAGGGTAGAAAACTAGGTTTTTTTTTAGGTCTTGAAGCTAACTCTTTAGGTCAAGATTCAACATTGCAAAGGGTTGATAATGGATTCCTATGGAAAATCATTGAGAAATCTAGGTTGAGGAGATGCAACTAAGCATCAAATCACACCTAAGGACTTTGTTTCAAAGTGATTTCATCTTCCATTTTCACTTTATCTTCAGATTAAGGTTTGCATTTTGTTTACTTTTCATTTTCATGTCACTTTATTTGCATTTTTGATAAGTTGTAAGGTTTCTAGTGTTGAGATCTTGCATCACACAAATCATATTTGCATTTCTTATTCTAGCACAATAGAATAGGTCTTTTTTCATATTTTAGACTTTCCTAGTCTTTAACACATCTAAGGCTAGGGTTTTATGCATATTTTTATCCATTCAAGGTTCAATTACCCAACTAGGGGTTTGACAAAGGAAAACCCCCCGTTAGATAAACAATTTTAAGCTATTTTGGAGGAATTTTTTGAGATCCTGAGTCAGGTTTCCATCAAAATTTTTTGTGCAAGTGTCAAGGTGTAGAACATAGATTTGAAGTTGCATAAATTTGAAAGTGGATTGACTCACCATGCATGGTGAATGAGTCCTTGTGGAGATGTAGTTTTGAGTCAAATGGAGATCCTAGTTCCCGATTGATAGAAAATGACTTATGTGTAGAAAAAACTAGAACTAGGACTGATTCACCCAGGGTGGTGAAATAGTCCTAGTCAGCTCAAAATCAGACTTCATCAATTTTTAGATTTTTTTCCAACCTTCTTCAGTTTCCTAGGTGCACACATTCTAAAAAAAAAGTCTTCTATTTGGTTTAATTTGCATTCTTGTTCATTCTTTTAAGCGTTTTGCAAACAACACTATGTTTTCCAACATAGCATAAATCTTATATTTTGCATACATAATCAGTCATTTAGATCACTTAATTGCATTGAGATCATTTGATTTAGGCATAATAACATCCTACATTGCATAATTTGAATGAACCTAGCTAGCATTTTTGGCCCTACTCACTCCTTTTAGGTGAAAAGCCCTAGAAGAGTTAGGGAGTCTTGTGGTGCTAAAAATCTAAGGTTCATCTTGGTCAACCCACATTTTGAACATAATATCATTCTGATTTACGTTTCTATTTGCATATTAGGACTTAAATACTTCATCATTTTGCATGGTTTTGTATGTTAGGTCTTCTTAAACATTGCATTAGTGAAAGTATCATTTAGACTTTGTTATTGCATCACATTTCATTAGATCATTTCAACATTTTGCACTTGCATTTTGTTTTTGCATTGTACATACCTAAAAACATTCAAAAAAAAAAAGAAAAAAAAAAGAGAAAACTTAAAAAATTTATCCCCTGGGATTCATTCACCACCTTGGGTGAATCAATTCCACTGCAGTTTCTGAATCAAAATTTCTAGATTTTAGTTTCATGCTTTACATCTTTTTATTTTCTGCAATTACCTTTCTGTTATAGTTCAGTAATTTTTGTTTTCGTAGCATAAATTTTACTTTCTTTCATGGAATTTATGGATAGTCTTTGATTTTTACAAATTTCCTTTTTAGTATTTGTTCCTAGTTCTTTTAGATCAGATTCATCGATACATAAAATCAAAAAACCTAAAACATCAAACCAACCCTTCAAAAAAATGATTCAAGTTAGAAAGAACATCTCATCCAAGCCTCTTAGTAGTAACATGTTGAAAAGTTAGATGAAGTTCTTTAAGACTTCCTCTCATTCAATTAATCCTCTAATGCTTGCAATGATAAACCTAAATCGCTTAATGATACAACATCCCTCAAACCTTTTGATTGTGATGAATTTGATTTGTTAGATGAAGCCCTCCAAGACTTCATCTCATATAAGTCATCCACTAAGGTTTTTGTGACAAAATCATGATAAAAAACATTAAAAGCTCTAATGCTTCTCTTGAACACCTTAAACCAATTAATGATAACTCACCCCTCAAATCTTTTAGTGGTGATGATTTGAACTTGTTAGATGAGTCCCTTCAAGACTTCATCTCACTCAAATCATCCCCTAAGGTTGGTTGTGTGAAAGTTAAAACTAGGGATGTTAATGTTATTCAACCTAAAATTATTATTTATCCACCCTTGCATAAACTCCATCCCTCTAACCAACCTTAGTATAATCTTTACCCACCTAAAACCAATGTGTTGTAGCCATACAATAATGTTACTATTGCTCATACATATAATACTCAAAAAAACTTGTAACCACCACAACCAACACCACTCTGTTTAACTCTACCCAATCCACCTAGTGCTCCTCATTACAACCCACACACCAAGGAGTATGATCTTGTTGAAAAATTAAAGAATACTCCCACCAAGATTTCCATTTGGGATTTACTTCAGAACTCACCTAATTATAACAAGATTCTTCAAACAACCTTAAAAAAAATCATAGTTCCTCCTAGTACCACTCTGAATGATGTGGTAACTCTAATCTAGAAAATAAATCTTGACATTACTTTCCATCAACATGAGCTCCCTCCTTTAGAGTTGCGCAAAAAAATGATGCCTTTATGATAATTGCTCAATTCAATCGCATAGGTATCAAATGAACCCTCATTGATAACAGTTCGACCCTTAATGTGTGTAGTGTGAATCTCCTTGATTTCTTGCGCGTTGACAAGTCAAAAATCATACTCGATTCCATCTCTATTCAAGGATTTGACAATACAACAAAGCAACCACTTGGGATAATTACTTTACCTATTACAGTTCGGGTGGCTACTCTGCAAAATCCTATGCATGCCATGCCTTATGATCTTTCATATAATATCCTTTTAGGAAGACCATGGATTCATGAGATGACTATCATGCCTTCAACCCTCCATCATGTCATGAAATATGTTCATAATAATCACATTTATCAAGTTGAAATAGACCCCAAGCCTGAAAGTTGCTTGCAGCTTGAAAAAGGAGTTACTAGTCCTCTAAAAACATTAATTCGAACATCTAAAATAGATCCTCTTGAAATCGAACAAAACAATGAGGAATCAATATCCAAATTATTCGGCGATGATTAGGGATCCTTAGAATTCACACCCTCATTTATGGGTGAATACATACTCACACAAAAGAAAGATGAGAAAGAAGAACAAACAACCATAATGTCCACTCAAAATTCTGAACAATCTTCTCAAACATCTATCTCCTATAATCTGGATGAACATGCAACATACACAATAAATTTTGATGAGATAGATTATCAATCCCTGCCTAATCCAAAAGAAATGGAAAAACTTTATGGAAAAGGCTATGAACTTGTAAATAATTAGGATATAATAGAAAAGGGTGTGGAAAAAATGAGCAAGGTATTTGTGTCCCTATTGAACCTAATACGCAAGAGACAAAAATTGGATTGAGCTATTCTTTTTGTAAAACGAAAAATGTTGCTCAATGACCATCTTTGAACATGTTAATGTTATTATATATCAACCAAAACACAAACTCACAATCAAACATCCTAAATTTCTTTGTATTAACTTACCACAATCATGCAAGTTTGTTGATAGCAATGAAACTTTGAAACAATTGTTAGGAGTTTATGATAACACATCCTCACTTACTTCCATGAAAAAAATTCCTCATGCCATGACTGTTACCAAGCAAGAAGAAAGTGATATCACTGAGGAACTCCATGAATCTGAAGTTCATAAATCCAATGCACTCCCTTTAGGAGATACAATTGATGTACCAATGGACATTAATAATAAAGACAAAGTTATTAAGATTGGAAAGTTCCTTGACGCTGAAGAATAAGAAGATACTACTGCTTTGCTTCATGATTTTCCCAAAAAAATTGCTTGGAAATATTCTGATATGCCAGGAATTGACCTGAAGATTGTGACACATAACATTGTACTTGCTAAAAACACTACACCCGTTTGTAAAAAGATAAGAAAAATGCATCCTAACATAGCCTTGCGTGTTAAAGCAGAGCTTGAAAAACTTCTTGATGTAGGCTTTATCAGACCTATTGTTTTTTGTCCTTGGATCTCAAACATTGTGGCAGTTGCAAAACCCAATAATCGTATTGGGATATGTATGAATTTTCATGACTTAAATAAAGCTTCTTTAAAAGACATCTTTCCACTTGCTAATATTGACATGATCGTGGATTCAACTACTGGAAATGATTTTTTGTCATTCATGGATGGATTTTCTGGTTATAATCAAATCCTTGTTAACCCTCAAGATCAATATAAAACTTCCTTTACAACTATTTGGGGAACATTTTGTTGGGTTGTGATGCCCTTTGTTCTAAAGAATGCTGACACAACCTATCAATGTGCAATGACATTAATCTTTCATGATTACATTCAAAAAATTATGGAATATTATGTCAACGATATCCTAGCTAAATCATTAACATGTCAAGACAATGTAAATGTCCTTCACAAAATATTTGAACAAATATGTAAATACAATATGCGATTGAATCCAAAAAAGTGTGTCTTTAGCATAGATAGTGGTAAAAATTTGGGGTTTGTCATATCCCATAGAGGCATTGAGGTGGACATGAAGAAAATTGATGCAATCATTAACATGCTACCTCCTAGAAGTATTTCTCAATTGCACACATTACAAGGTCAAATTCAAATTATCTGACATTTTGTTGCATCTTTATCCAATCATACATTACCTTTCATGCATCTCCTTAAAAAGGGTATACCTTTTGATTGGGATGAGGATTGTAAATAGGATTTTGAGAATCTAAAACACTACCTTGCAAACCCACCTATTTTACAACTCGTCATGTCAAACAAACTGTTTATCTTGTACATCGCTGCATCTGCCCATGCTCTTGCAGCATTGTCGGCTCAACACAACAATCATGGCAAAGAGCACCCTGTCTATTACATAAGTTAGACCTTAATTGATTATGAAATTCAATATTCACTAATTGAAAAACAATGCATGGCTCTTGTATTTGCTACTAGTAAGTTGCAACATTATGTACTCAATGCTGAAATACAAGTCATCACAAAATTTGATCCTCTCAAACATCTTTTCAACAAAATAGATCTTTTTGGACACTTAGCTAAGTGGGTAATGTTGTTAACTGAGTTTGACCTTAAAATTGTTTGACACAAAGCAATCAAAGGACAAGAATTAACCAACCACTTAGTTGATGCTCCTTCCCCTTTCACTTTACCTACTCATGACTCCTTTCCTGATGATAGTGTCTTGACCACTGACATTCAATCATGGAAATTATATTTCAATGGATCTAAGTCTAGAATAGGTTTCAGTGTTGGAGTGGTATTAAATCCACCTGATGACAAACCTATTCCCTTGTCTTATCAATTAAATTTCTTATGTACAAATAAAAAAGGAGAGTATAAGGCATTGATCGCAATTTTGCGTGCTTCTTTCAAAACGAACACTAAAAATTTCAAGATCTTTGGCGATTCACAATTGGTCATTGAACAAATCAATGGTACATATCAAACTAAACATGAAAAATTATCAAAATACAAGGATCTTATAATGAAACTATTAGAGAAGTTTGAATCGTTCACCATTGATAACATCCCACAAAAAGGACAACGTCATGTAAATGCAATGGAAAGCACAACTTCTCTTATATCCCCACACGATCCTTCCACAAATTTCACCTTTGTTATCCATCCCATCATGAAAAATTCGATTGATACTCCCATAGGGGAAATTTTGACAATAACTCAAGATGCCTCATGTGAATGACATGATACAATATACAACTATTTAAAAGACAGTACCATTCCTGAGTCTACCACAACAAATACCTGAAAACATTTATGCAAACTAGTAGCTAAATATGTCATTCTTGCAAATGCATTGTATAGGAGATCTTTCAATGGTCTCTTATTATGATGCCTTAAGGATTCTGAAATCCCCATAGCACTTGAAGAAGCCCATGCTGGTGCTTGTGGAGGTCATTTTGGAGGACATTCATTAGTGCAAATTTTTTTCCATATGGGTTATTATTGGAAACATATGGAGAAAGGTTGCTTCACTTATGTTAAAAAATGTCGAAAATGTCAAGAACATAGCTATTTAATCCATGCTCTTGTTGCTGAATTTCATGCCCAAGTTCCCATTTAGTTTTTTTCAGTATGGGGATTGGATATTATTGGTAAAATTTCACCTCCCTCTTCTACTGGGCACACATTTATCATAACTACAATAGAATATTTCACAAAATGGGTGGAAGCTATTCCTCTCCATTCTACAACTACTGAAGCAATTTTTCATTTCATATTGGAACACATAATTGCTCACTTTGGACTCCCTTCCACAATCATTTTCGATAATGAAACTCCATTTAAGAATAACGAAGTTCAAAAATTTCTTGAAATGTTCCATATTCAACATCGATTTTCCACACCGTATTATCCACAATCCAATGGACAAGCTGAAAATACTAACCAAATTTTGGAACAAATCCTCAAGAAAATTGTCAATAAACATCATAAAGATTTGCATACACAATTATATTATGCACTTTGGGCTTATTGAACAAATGTTAGATCATCCATAGGAACTACACGTTATAACCTTGTTTATGGAATTGATGCAATCATGCCCTTGGAGTTGAAAATTTTGACATTACGAGTTGCTCTCCAAGACCTTATTGACGATAACACTTATAAAGATCAACAACTACATTAGCTTGAGATTCTTGACGAACAAAATATTAATGCTCTTGAACATATTCATGCTCACATCAAACAATTACAACACAAACATAACACACAGGTCATCCCTAGATCATTTTGTAAGGAAAATTTTGTTCTTATTGAAAATCAATGCAATACTAGTGCTGAAAATGAAGATAAAGATAAATTCAGCCCTAATTGGTTAGGACCTTACATAGTTGCTACCAATTATGGGTATGGTGCTTATCTCTTAACACAACTTGACAAAACACCCCTTAAGGAACCTATTAATGCCACACATTTGCCTCAGTATTATCTTTGAACTCTTTGAATAGTGTGATTATTAAAGAAATGTTGTTTAAAGTTATTTGATATTATTCTAAATAACTTTCACATTGCTTCATTCTTGACAACTAATTTTGTGTTTGTCTTGAACACTAAGGTAATTATTTAAGTTCATTTTATAATTACTTTAGTACTCATACTATTTGAACACCTTTGTGTTATGTTAAGTTAAATCCTTATATGAGTTTTAGGAGTATTTAATTTAACATATTCTTTTCTAATCAACAATGTTGTATCTACAATAAAACTGAAATATGTTTTAAACTAGATCACATTAATCATGTTTAATGATGTAGTCATTAATTAAATACTTTTACCATACGTCATTTAATTAATCACATTACATTTATAATACACACAAAGAAACACATCATAATAACACCAAATGTGCATGTCTATATATATATCAAAGTTTATTATACATCTCAGTATCATATACAAAGTCATAGAGGTCTTTGAGAGCTGGACCACTCAGGCTCTGGTACTCGTGAGCCGGTACCTAGATGTTGTGAGACGGTCGTGTGTGACCATGACCATGAACTACCAAATTTGAGTGTGAACACCATACCCTATACTCAACCAACGACCACAAGTCACTCCTTTTCCATCTAATACCTCTTTGCTCATGTTTGTGCTAGCTCTGCATGTAGTCTCTCAACCTCTGCTGAGGTCTGTGATGTCTGTACTGTACTCTCAGCTTGACAGAGTAATCTCCTCACACTCTCATATACTACCTGTAACCTTGTGAAAGGTTTGAGTGACTCTGGATCTTCCTCCACGATTAGTGGGGGCATGTAGTGAGGCTCCATCTCCTCCTCATCAATGGATACAAGCACTATCTCTGCAGCAACCTAACAATAGAACTCTCGCCAGTCTCTTGTCGCTCCTACAAGATAGACAATGTAGATAATCATTAATCATCATATGATATATATATATACATAAACAAAGAATAAAATACTAAAGTACATGTGTCAAATCTAATATCATCACCTATGTCTCCAGTCAGATGTGGAATGTCAATCTCATCCTATTTGGGGGGGTGTCGAGGATGTGCTAGCCTCTCTCTGACTCTGAATACTAATGTATGTTGTAGCTACTAAGCGTGATATGGTCTTATAATTGTTTGAGGACTCTGCATGATCATACCGATCCTCAATAGCTACCTCATGAACCTCACTCAAGGGTGGCTCCTCCTCGTATTAATCATCCTCCTCATAATATGCCTCATCCTCATTATCCTCTCCTCCATCCTGGTCCTCATAATTAGGATTGGCCTCAGACTGGTACTCCTCATCAGTAACATCAGTAAAAATATTTGTTGTCCTATACCATACCTCCTCTGCTCTCTCCTTTGGCTCATCCCCCTCATTTGGTGTTGGTCCTGCATCACCTATATGGAATTCCATGGGGAACACAGGAGATGGTTGTGCATATGAACACCACTCCTCATGCTTGTCTGTGCTGCCGACATCATCAACATCGGATCCTGATGGCCGATCCTAATCTGAATTATCAGAATCACTCTCATGAACATGATCTATAGTCAGCTGAACATTATCACTTAGCCTCCAAGCATTCCACACTGATTGTCTAATGAAGGGGCATGCCCTCAGTGGTGTCTAAACCTTTCCAAACTGTCGCATGACTCGCCCATAGTAGAAAGGCCATACAACATAGTCATGCCTCCTAGCTAGGTACCTATCCATCTGCATTCTTCGTAGTTGCCTTGTGGGATCTAGACATTGCTGAGCAAGTAGATAAGGTCTCCATAGGATCTCGTCCTCCTCCAACCAGTCAAATCTCACCCTCCAAAAGTATAAATCCCCGTACTACCACAAGCATCACAAAGGATAGCTGAATGCTCATGGATATCCTGCAGCTATAGGACAAGGGAATCCGACAGGCCTGGTGCATGTGATGTGCTCGAGGCACAACACTTGTAGAAGTGTACAATTCACAATACTGTTGATCTCTTAATACATAAACTAACCAAGATCATAATATAAATGTGCTAAAATGCAGCAAACCCAAGCATAGATTGTCCTCTACTCATACATCCCTCAAATCAAATGTACTATTCCTTTATCCAAGTGTGCTGCTCATCCATCTAGATTGAGAGCCAGAGCCACTGTGTGCATCATTATCAGTCTAACAATCAAATCTCATGAATATAGCAGCATGGGGAGCTTGATCCGCATTCTAACATGCTCATCATGTACCGGTCCACCTAAACAATACTCATGTCCCTCTTCTTCTCTCGGAATGACCATTCCCCCTAGAAATATACCTGCTCTCTCTGAATAGGGACTCAAAGAATGTGGTGTGTCCTCAATTGTGATGGTCATTTCCTCAGTATTAAGATGAAATGTATAAGTATCAGCATCCCAATGCTTGCATAGGGCCATAAGCATGGCATCATGGTATCTCATAGGAGGCATAAGATATGCCCAATAGATACCCACTGACTATAAATGCTTTATATTTGATGCTGATAGTGATGGTGCATGATCTCTCAGAAATGTGAGTTGTCTTCCCCATAGCTGTTGTTTTAACCGAGTGAGGACCTATCTAAATCATCACAAAATTCTCTAAAATCCATCTAATTTCTTCTATTTTCACATATTTCATTAGAAAAGTTTTCTAAAGTAAAATATAGTGTGCTTTTCTAATGGCTCTAGATACTTTAGAACCCTTTTAGGACACTTCACAAAGAAACAAGACACTTTGTGAACAAATGGGACACTTTGCGAAAAAAAGGGGACACTTTGTAAATTTTTTTCCAAGACTCTAAATTATCCTATCCATGCATTAAAACCATTAAAATAATATAAAATCACAAGGCAATAGTTGCATAATTGACTCACCTCATAATACAGCTCGCCGCGTGCCACCTACTCATGAAGATCATCCAATTGCGAAGGTGTTTAATCCCGTCTGCTTGGCATTTTCTTCTCTCACTTGTCTCTCTCAAGATACATGAAAGTAATATGAATACTAAGTGACACATTACTTTCTTCTACTTATTTTAATCCATTTTCACCTCTTTTTACTCTTATGCATTAACATAGGGTTATTATCTTTTTAAACAACTCATAAAGTATCCCTTCTTCAAAACAACATAACGGGCACTAGGGTAATCCATTTTTAAAGCCATTTAATGTGTTGGAATCATGCTTCCACACCTGACATCATCCTTCATCTATCGTTATGTGGAATGGTACTTGGAAATTCCCTATAGTATGACGTTTCTTGTTTTTGTGGCTAGATTGCTACCTTGATTCCACCTTTGTAAAGCAAGCGGAATCAAGGGGGGGCATACATCTACCCTCGAATTGGATTCCTAGGAGTTAGATAAAAGGATTTCTGGACAATTAACAAATGTGTGTTGTAGGATGTGGTTCCTAATGTTGTGGTTTTGCAGAAAACGACATTAGGGGCTTCGTTCTCCTATCTTTTGCATGGGTATCCTTTTATATAAGAAAGGGCATTGTTAAGATTCATTTAGCTTACATATCCATGTAGAGTCATATGGGCGCTAAAGTGGTGGCTAAATTTATTGTAGAAAATTGGATCCTCTTGAGAAAAGATACAATTTCACATGTAATTTGAACCACTTTTGAATCCCTTTGCATCATTTATCCTTCAAAACAACATTTATAGGCCCCTAAGACCCATTATTTTTTATCTAGAGGTCCGTTTCACATGAGAAATCATTTAAAACCTTACAAAAAGCACTTAATTCTTTAATATCTTGAAAAAGCCCCTTCAAAAGTCAGTAGTGGGACCCATTCACCACCTTGGGTGAATGAGTCCCCTCTTTTGGGACCCATTCACCAAGGGTGGCGAATGAGTCCCTTTTGAGGGAAAACTAATTTTGAGCAGGAATTTGATTAATTTAACTTAAATTTCTAATGAATGTTGGCCTCTTAGGTCTAAATAACGGTAACATTAGGTGTTGTTGATTATAAATACTCATCTTAAG
>VDFB02073794.1:243051-293007 GCA_007258455.2 Sequoia sempervirens
GGTTACATGAAGAACTAAACAAATAAAATCAAAATCCAAACTTGAATGAAGCAATGCATGACTAGCCTCCCCCTTCACCAAAACAAGACAATCCAATACAACCTCGACAACAAGAGTTGAGCTCTTCCATGGATATTATCATTTGACTTCCTATTGTGATCAATTGAGATGATGATGACGAGGTTGCTAAAATTGACGAAGAAGTGCAGAATGAATAAAATACATTTTTTTCCTCTTCCATGAGCTTAGACAACAAATCTCCTACAAAGAGTGTTGAACCTAGTGCTTCTCCTAGTTTGAAAGTTGCTCTTGTCACTTTGGCTAGTTGCTCGCCTTCACTATACAATGAACATGATTGGGAGGAAGACAACTTGCTAATAGGTTGATTTGCATATGCCTTACTAGTATTTTGAATTATTTCTTTTTCCTTTTCTTTTTTGTGATTGTATGTGCATGATGTGATCCCCTGTGATGTTCTATTTGATGTTCTCTCTCTCTTTGTGAAATTCCTCTATTTGTATCTTCATTCTTCTCTATGTCGTCAATCTTTCACTTTGCGCTTTTTACCTTTTATTTTCATGTCTTGTGTTTTCCTTTTGGGGAGGATGCAAGGTGTCGAGACATTTGTGTCTCTTCCATGTTGACCCAAAAGCTTTTCTTTTCATTATCTCTTTTTCATTTTTCTTGTGTTTTCCTTTTGGGGATGACACAAAGCGTCAAGAAATTCATGTCTCTTCCATGTTAACCCAAAAGCTTTTATTCTCTTTATCTCTTTTTCATTTGTCTTGTGTTTTCCTTTTAGGGATGATGCAAGGCATCAAGACATTCATGTCTCTTCCATGTTGACCCAAAATATTTTATTTTCATTATCCCTTTTTCATTTATCTTGTGTTTTCCTTTTGGGGATGACACAAGGTGTTGATACATTTGTGTCTCTTCCATGTTAACCCAAAAGGATTTTTCTTTTTTTTCACTCTCCTTGTGTCATTCTTCCAGTTCTATGAATATTTGGGGGCTGATTATAGTTCCAAGCTCTCTATAAACATTGTAGCAAGAACATACTGACCCCAAATCCATATATCCCTTATGTGTTTGGTGTTTTCATTTTGGGGGAAACCCCTTTCTTTTCCTTTCTTTTCTTTTATACAAACGCAGCTTAATTTGGAAACATATGACTTGGCATAGTGATTTCTAAGTTGGATCTTATGTCTTCTTCTCTGTTTGCATTTATCATTTGCTACTTTAAAGTAATTTCTCACAGTAAGGTGTTTAGCAATTTTTTTTAAGTGGGGGCATAAATTGGCATTATTCTTTTTCTTTTTTCCTTTTCATGGTTCTTGGTGCAGTGTTCTTATTTCATATGATGCATTTTTCACTTTGTGGATGACATTGGGTATGGTGTCCTTCAATAACGTGATCTCTCTTACCATACTACATTCCTCTTAGTGGCTTGATGTGATACACTGCATCCCCTAAGTTGCAAATTTTCTATTCTTTGATTGGTCCTCTCTTGGAGAAATTAGGTACAATGTTCCCTAAGTTAAAGAACTCACATGAACTAAGCAAGACTCATTTGAACATTCCCTATTTCATATTTTGCATTTGTAGTTATATGGCCACTTTGCATAACACAACTTGCATTCCTGTAGAACCATCTTTTTTGTTCATGAGCTCCAAGCATTCCTGTAGAGCCATCTTTTTTCTTGCCTCATGAAGCTCAAAAACCATTTTTGCATGCCACCTTATTAAATTTATCAAGGGGTATAACTTGGGTATGATTTGAGTAGGAAGCTCAACCATGTCATGACTTTCCCCATAGCTACTCATGTGTGTGTGTGAGTACATACCAATGATGAGTGTATGTTTCTCACCTTTTTGAAATTCTCACCCAACGAACAACTAGGAGTACCATTTCCTCAGAGTGAGTATGCATTTTTTGGACAAATAGTCTAGATCTGATTTACATCACGATGGAAAAAGGATTGAAGCTTGATCTGACTCTTTTATCTTTTTACCTTTTCTGTTTCTCATCTTTGGTAGTGTATGCTTGTGCTTTGTTGTTGCTCTTTATATCATTCTCCTGTGTGTTCTTTTGTGCCCATGTTGGCTTGTCGTGGGATCTTAATCCTAGGGGTTTGATCACACCTCTTGATTTTTGTCTCATATTACTGGAATTGGTACACTTGGACCCCTCTTGATGCATTTTCATCTACTTTAGTGTGATTTTGAAGCAAGTTCATCCTCTAACTAAAGTAGGGGCTAAATGGAGTCACGAAAAAAGTAACCCTTCTACTTTTCCTAGCTTTTTTGGGCCCTCCTTGTGAGTTAGGCTTAATGTTGCCTTGATTTAGTGTTGTAATGTGGTTAACACATTCACATTAGGTCTTGGGTCCTTGTGAACTAATGGATTTTAATGGTACCTTGCTAAAGCATTGTGAAGTGTTGTAACTCACTTTCACACTTTTCTAAGGTCTTATTAATTAATTACACATAATAAACCTCTTTTTAATCAAAATAAATAGTAATCTTTCCATGTTTGATGTGTTGTAAGTGTTGTAACACACTTTGACACTTTTCTAGGATTTTCCTTAATAATTGGACTTTATTATGCTTTAATTGGTCCTATTTTACATCCACAAGGCTCATTTATTGCATCTTTTTGAGGATAATCCCAACACCAATCAATGCCCAACCATAATTCAGGTGTTTTTGGCTTGTGTGGCCTATATTTTTTGATTTGGGACTCATTTTCCACCTTGGGTGAATGGGTGCCACCTAGATATTTGGGTCCCAAACCAGTTTTCAAACATTTCTAAGAAATTTTGGTTTTTGGTACCATACATTATGTCTGATGGGACTCATTCACTGCCTTGGGTGAATGAGTCCTGTGTGGCCCAAAATCAAATATAATTCAAATTTCTGGTAGGATTTTATTCTGCTAGATTTGATGTTGATTTTTAGGATTGTAATTTTAGGAATTCTTGCATAATTTAGTATAAATAAAAGGTTCTTTCACTCATATTCAAACCTAGTATTCAAGAGATCATTGAGCATTCAAAAGAGCATTCAAGAGCATCCAAAGGAATTCAAGGGTATATTATCAAGCATTTTAGAGCATTCTTCAAGCATCAATCATCATGTCAAATATTTCGTCCATCATGTTTTTTTATTGTGCTAACAATTGTGATGTAGATTTTATGATTCAAGCAAGTGTTTCAAGCAAGATCAACATAAATCAATCAAGAGTCAAGAACCACATCCATTGTAGCCATTTGAAGCATATTTGCAACACCTTATTTCTAGGGTTTGGTTTAGGTGGCTGATTTCTTAAGGAGAGAGATTGGAGAAAAGTTGCAAATCATACAAAGTTGTCAAAGTTGTCATCAAGACTTGGGGAGAATTGGAGAAGACCTACAAGTTGAAATCAGAGATTTAGATCCAAAAAATAGTCAAGAAGGACAAATAAGACAAAGAAGAGTAGGATCAAGTTTTGAAGTTGCAGAAAATCCCAACTAGACTAATTTGCCACTTGTGGTGAATGAGTCCTAGTTCCAGTACATTTTTAGGATTTTGCAGATTTGGATACGCTTTTGGCACAAACCCGTTCCTGCACAATTTCCCAAAAATAAGACTGATTTACCTAGCTTGGCGAATGAGTCCCAGTCAACCTTGAAAGAAAAATTTCTAGTGATTTAGACCTCCATTCAGCCTTCTCTAATTTCTTAGGTGCACACTTTCTATTTTGCAGTTTTCTGTTGCATTTCATTCATCTTTCTAGGTCATTTAGTGTTAGTTTCCATTAAACTAGGGTTTTGCATTTCATCTTACATTTCATTATCTTTTCCAAGTTTAAACTTGGTGGTGAACCCATCATTAGATCATATTTAGTCTCTAAGACAACTCTTTCACAAGATCTCTTTCTCTTTTACATTGAGATCTCAAGGTTTATCCTTGAGTGGAATCTTGGAAAGTGGGTGTGATATCAATCATCATTACACCTTAAATTTTTTTAAGAAGTTCCAACAATTATCAACAACCAAACAAAGAAGGTCGCCCAAAATTAAATGGGCATGGCATGGCATGCAGAAACATGACATAGATGAAACACAAGAGTCTTCATACCATTAAATGAGTATGGTGACCTTTTACTTGACACAAAATGGCAAGTTGTGTGGGGAAAAGGAGTCTCATTAGCTATTAAAAAACTCACGACCCCCATTATTTGGGGGTATCCATGAGTGTTGGAGAAAGAAAAATAGAGAACAAAGGAAGAAGTGGGTCATGACTACTCTTAATCAGTCCCTTCATAGCTCTGGCGAGACATTTATAGCTTCTTGTAGGTTGGACGTGTTTGTATCTCTTGGTTAGCATCTATTCTAGACTACTATAACAATATTGAGACCTACATTGCATTATAGGTTGGAGCTAAACACTCAATATGGCTATAACTTCATGCTAATTTCTAATACTATGTTTTTTAAATATGGTTGTGCATAACTTAAAGGAATTTTTGAGTTGCAAGTGTCCAATGTTGAGTCTCTATCATGTTCAAAAATTACCATTAATGTTGTTATTCTAGTTTACTATGCAATGCTAGTGTTGAATATAAGAGTTTGTCAACTATTATTGGTTTTGAATCTGATTGAAACGATAAATATTTATATGATCAACAAAAAAAACTTTTAGTTTCAGTCAAATTAGTTATTTCCTGACCACAAACTTGGGGGATTGAGTCCATGCTGTGGAAATCTCTCTATCATTGAGTAATGAGTAAATTTATAAGGAGGTATCAATCTAATATAAATTTTTGAGCATCTCTTATTGAAAAATCAGTCATAGTGGAGGCAACATTAAAGTTTGAAATGACTATCTTAACAATCTATAATTCGTTTTAATTCATTCTGAGTATAAGAAGTGTGTCATTTGGATTTATGAGTAAAAAATATTCTTACTAGCTTTGAGTTCAAGTATGGCCTATTATTGTAGGAAGTCCATAGTATGAAATCAATCATGTATTACACTTAGAAACTATTGAACAACTACTGCTACAGTCATACCTGTGATGCTATGTAATATAATGCAATGCCTATGTGGATATAGTGTGACTAGGATGTGGTGAATGGTATTAAATCTTAGCATCAAATCTTAGAACTCAACAATGAGTGAGTAATGCTTCCTCTATACACACCTTTCAAAGTTTGTTCATGGCTATAACTAAACTTAATCAGCTAAAATACCTCTTTGGAGCCAAGGAAAATGGTAGTAGAAACCATCACTAAATGGACTGTAGCATGTTGACTACTTTATTGGCTTAAGTTGGGAAAAAATTACAATTCAAAATGAATGAGTTTTGAAACCCCCCATGTATCCCAACACTAGAATGGGTAGTTGAACCTTGAGGTGGCTATGTTAGAACCTACTTATTCTAAGTTAGGAACCTCTTTTCTAGTTATAGGGCTAAGCTAGGTGCAGGCACTAACTTTTATGGCAACAAATGAAGTAGGACCCTATGAGGGCATAGGTCAAGGTGGTAATCCTTTGATCACGTAGGCTATTCCTATCCATCCTAGGTGATCACTCATGGAAAATCCTATGGTCTGTGCAAAGATAAGCTTATCCATGCTTGAGATTGACAAGAGTCAAGGAGCATACTACACCCACAAACTGTTAGCCGTACCCTTGGATAGTGGGATAGATTCTACCAAGAGCATTCAAAGGAAGCAAGGTATGCATCAACGCTTCCTATTGTTGATCTAAGAGGAGAGATGTATAGTTTTAATTATTTTACAATTACAATATGAGATGCATAATAGAAAAAAAATATTACAACACATGGGTATGTGTAGGATCATGATGGGTGAAAATGTGGCAATATGATGGGTATGTGTAGGGTATGTGGTCGACAACTATTTTTTTACCCAAAATTGATGAAACGAAAAGGGTTTTTAAAGGAGATTCTAAATTTCCACCAATATAATTTATGCTTTAAACTTTGAATTTATTAAATAATTATTATTCATTTTCTATTTGAATTATGACTAAAGTCTGATTGATAGGCTAATTGAAAAATATCTATAGCTTTCAAATGGTATCACATTTTTGAATCCAAAACATGTGTCACATTCTATGCTTCACATACTATAGGATTAAAAAAACAAGAATTTCATGAAGTTTTGACCAAGTTAAGGTGGTTAGACATATGAGTTTTTATATTTTTTAAAAGTTGTAATAAAAAATCATAATTAATTATTTACTTGGAAAAAAATTCCAAAAAATATGCATCAAATCAGGACATGAGTCCTCTACTTATATCTAAAATATTATAAAAATTATTATCATTTTACTATGGTTAGGGTGGAGACAGACACCTACTTCTTATTTTTCCTTAAATTTAAGTGCTACTACATTGAAATTTCAAATTTTCACCAAATAGTTTAAAAAAAATAAAATCTAGTAGTTTAGAAACTACCTTCAATTTGATATAGATTCTATTCTTACATATTTTTGAAATAATATAGATAACTTATTCAAATTTTTATGTCAAGTTGCCTAACTCTGATTTTTTTGAATTTTTAGCCACTTAAGGGCCTGTTTTTTCCATGATGATCCTGCACATACCCACATGCAAGTAAAAGAAGCTCACAACAAAAGATATATCATGGGGAAAACCCTTTTAGGTGTGAACTGTATATTTTTGGGTAGAGCTTATAGGCTACTCTTGCACACTTAGGATGTTTCACCTAAAAGGAGAGATAAACCCTACTCAAGAGATCTACGCTAGGTTAGTGCAATTAGATGATCTATTTGACTGATTATGAAAGCAAAGCCTAAGAATTATGCAATGTTGGAAAACATAGTGATGTTTGCAAAAAAGATTGAATTTGTGAAAGAAAATGTAGATTAAACTAAACAGAAAGTAGGATCTTAGAATGCGTGCACCTGAGAAGCTAAAGAGGACAAGAGGGCAATTTGGAAAACTGAAAAAATCTGATTTTGACCAGACTAGGACTCATTTGCCACCGTGTGCGAATCAGTCCCGACTCGTGGTTTTTATGCATAGAAGCTATTTTCTGTCAAATAGGTGTTTGGATCTACATCTAACTCAAAACTACACCTCAGGAGGGACCCATTTTCCATGCATGGTGAATCAATCCACTCTAAAATTTATGTAATTTTAAATCTTTTTTCTACACCTTGACACCTATACAACACTTCTTGACAGAAACCCGAGTCGGGATCTCAGAAAATTCCTACAAAACAACTTGAAATTGTTTGTCTAATGGGGGGTTTTCCTTGATCAAACCCCTAGTTGGGTAATTAACCTTGAATGTAGAAAAATCTGCATAAAACCCTAGCCTTAGATGTGTTAAAGACTAGGAAAATCTAAAGTATGTCAAAAACCCTATTCTATTGTGCAAGAATAAGAAGTGCAAATGTGATTTGAATGATGCAAGATCTCAACCCTAGAAATATTACAACACATAAAAAATGGAGATAAAATGAAATGTAGATGAAATACAAACCTTGATATGAAGATAGAGTGAAAATGGAAGATGGAATCACTTTGAAACCAAGTCTTTAGGTGTGATTTGATGGTTAGTTGCATCTCCTCAACCTAGATTTCTCCATGATTCACCATAGGAATCCATAACCAACCCTTTGCAATGTTGAATCTTGACCTAAAGAGTGAGCTTCAAGACATAGAAAACCCTAGCTTGTTGGGCCCTTAAACTTCAACTTTGCTAATTAAATTTATTGTAGAAGACTTGACTTTAGAAATTGCTTTTCTGAAAAAATGACTAAAAGATGTATAAAATGACTTAAAATGAGTTTTTATAAGAAAAAACATCTAATTTTCCTATTATTTAGAACTAAGAGGTTGACATTCACCAAAAATTTAAGTTGAATTAATTTAATTTTTGTTCAAAATTGAATTTTCCCTCAAAAGGGACTCATTTGCTACCCTTGGCAAATGGGTCCCACCAGAGGGGATTCATTCATCCAAGGTGGCGAATGGGTCCCATTACTGATTTTTGAAGGTGCGTTTGTCAGTTTTTAGTTGATTTCTTAGGTGAAACGAGCCTCTAGATAAAAAATAATGGGTTTTAGGGGCCTATAAATGCTATTTTGAAGGATAAATGATGCAAGGGGACTCAAAAGTGGGTCTAATTATGTGTGAAATTGTCTCTTTTCTCAAGAGGGTCCAATTTTCTACGGTAGATTTAGCCCCCACTTTAGCGCCCATATGAATCTATGTGCATATGTAAGCTAAACGACTCTAAACGATGCACTTTATTACATAAAATAATAATTATTCAAAAGGTGGGAGAACGAAGCCCCCAGTGTAGTTATCTACAAACCACAACATTAGGAACCACATCCTGCAACACACATTCATTAATTGTCCAAAAAACCTTTTGTTCAACACCTAGGACTCCAATTTGAGGGTAGATATATGCCCCCGCTTGATTCCACTTGCTTTACAAAGGTGGAATCAAGGTAGCAATCTAGCCACATCAAATAAGAAACATCATATCGTAGGGAATTTCCAAATACCATGCCACATAATAATAGATGAATGATGATGTCGAGTGAGGAATCATGATTCCAACACATCAAACTACATAAAAAATGGATTACCCTAGCTCCCATTATGTTGATTTGAAGAAGAGATACTTTGTTTATTCTTAAAAGATAGTAACCCTATTTTAATGCATAAGAGTAAAAAGAGATAAAAATGGATTAAAAGAGGTAATCGATCACTTACTATTCATTTTACCTTCTTGTAGCTTGAGAGTGATGAGTGAGAGAAGAAATGCTGAGCAAACGGGATTACACACCTTCACGGTTAGATGAGCTTTGTGAGCAGGTGGTACACGACGAGCTATATTATGAGGTGAGTTGATTCTGCAACTTTTTCCTTGTGATTTTGTGATAATTTAATGATTTTAATGCATGGATAGGTTAATTTAGGGTCTTGGAAAAAAAGTTTGCAAAGTGTCCCATTTTTTCACAAAGTGTCCCATTTGTTCGCAGAGCGTCCCTTTTGTTCACAGTGTCCAGTTTCTTTGTGAAGTGTCCTAAAAGGGTTCTAAAGTGTCTATGACCATTAGAAAAAACACACTAGATTGAATTTAGCACACTTGCATGATGAAATATGTAAAAATTGAAGAGATTAGATGAATTTTAGATCATTTTGTGATGATTTTGATAGGTCCCCACCCGATCGCAACAATGACTAGGGGGAAGGTAGCTCACGTTTCTAAGAGATGATTCTCCAGTGCTATTGGCAACAAAGACATAGCATTTACAGTTAGTAGGTATCTATTGGGCATATCTTATACCACCTATGAGATACCATGACACCATGCTTATGGCCCTATGTGAGCATTGGGATGTCGATACTTGTACGTTCCATCTTCCTACTGGGGAGATGACCATTAATCTCGAGGACATACAACACATTCTTCAAGTTCCTATTTGGGGAGAGGGTGTATTTCTAGGGGGATCGATATTTCTGCAAGAAGAAGAGGGACATGCAGTATTTCCTGGGTGGACCTATTCATGATGAGCGGGTTAGAGCACAGATCGAGCTGCCCATGCTTCTATATTCATGAGATCCTATTGTTAGATGGATTATGATGCACACACTAGATCTGGTTCTCAATCTAGATGGATGAATGAAACACTTAGACAGAGGACTGGTACATTTAATTTGAGGGATGTATGAGCAGAGGATAGTCTATGCCTGGGGACATTGCATTCTAACACACTTATATTATGAACTTGGACGGTTTGTATTTGAGAGATCGACAGTATGGTGCACTATATTCTTTTGCAGGTGTGGTGCCTCAAGCATATCACATGTACCAAGCCTGTTGGATTTTGTTGTGCTATAGCTACAAGATATCCATGAGAATTTGACTATCCTTTGCGATGCCTGTGGTAGTACAGGGATTTACACTTTTGGAGGGTGAGGTTTGACTAGTTGGAGGGAGACAAGATCTTATGGATACCTTATCTACTCACTCTACAATGGCCAAATCCCATAGGACAACTATAGAGGATGTATATGGATAGGTATCTTGTTGGGAGGCATGACTATGTTGTACGACCTTTCTATTATGGGAGATCCATGTGATAGTTTGGGTAGGTGAAGAAACCATTGAGGGTGTGCCCCTTCATTAGGCGATCAATGTAGAGTTCTCAAGGGCTAGGTGATACTATTCTAATTACTATAGATCATGTTTATGAGAGTGATTTTGATGATTCAGATAATGACCAACCACCAACATTTGATGCTGATGATGTCAGTAGCACAAATGAGCATGAGGAGTGGTGGTCATTTACACAACTAGCTCCTGTGTTCCCCATGGATTTCCCTATAGGTGATGCAGGACTAGCACTAGATGAGGGAGATGAGCTAGAGGATAGTGCAGAGGATGTGTGGTATAGGCCAAAAAATATTTTGACTGATATTATTGATGATGAGTACCAGTCAGATACTGATCCTAATTATGAGGACTAGGATGGAGGAGGGGATGATGATGAGGAGGATGAGTATTACGAGGAGGAGCCACCCCTGAGTGAGGGTGATGAGGTAGATATTGAGGATTGGTATGAGCATGGAGAGTCCTCACACACTTACAGGACTAGATCTTGTGCAGTAGCTACAACAGACATCGACACCCAGAGTCAGAGAGAGGCTAGCACTTCCTCCATGCCCCCAGAGAGGCTAAGGTCAACATTCCTCATCCGACTAGAGACCTAGTTGATGACATTTGATTTTATGCATGTACTTTAGGGTGAAGCCACAATAGTGGTTTACAATTCAAGTGAAGGAAAACTCACAAAAAATGAATACATGGCAAAAAAATTGATTTTAGGGGTTCGTACGAATCTACTAGTTCGAGCGAACCCATACTTTTAATTATTTTCCAGCAAAAAACCCAAAAAAATCCCTTATGGAAGGGTAGTTTGAACCCCCCTTATCCCTCATCCCCCCTGAGACTCAAAAAAAATCTAAATTTTGGCACTTCAGAGCTCAGGTTGAAGATGAAAATGGTGGAGACTTCACAAACCCAACTGGAAGTAGGTAGTCCTTGGAACAAGCTATCCAATGAATATCATTTTAATATGTTTTGGTTTTATTATGTATTTGTTTTTTTAGTTTTATTAAACATAGGTTTTCCATTGAAAATCAAGCTCTTTGTTCTGCACATGTGGAAAAATAGCATATTATATATTTTTTTTTGAAAAATATGAGTGCACCACATATTGAAGTCCTTGATCCAACAATTTTTTTTTTGAATTTCGATACATACAAAAATAGTTACGTGTTATACGATCATACTATGTCTGAATTGTAATTGGTTTTACTTTGAAACTTGATTATAGAAAAATTATTCAATAAAAAACTATTTACCCAAGTGGAAGCACTAGATATCAGAGTTAAAAATCTAAATTCAAAAGAATTAGAATTTTATCCTTCATGGAAAAAATTTTATGCATTATACGATGAGTGTCACTTTTCAAAAATGTTGTTTTTTGAAAAAAAAAAGTTTTTGAGGGAGATGGAAAAATAAGTGAAAAATGATTCCAAAATTTTTGAAAAAAATATATTTAGAATCTACAGACAAAATTTCACGAAACTCTAGTTTGCATCATCTTCAAATTCCTCATAGTTTAGCCGCTATAGATGCCCGAAAGTGAAGATTTAGTTAAAGAAATTTATTTTAGTGTTCAGTTTGGCCAAAAATTGTAAACCACTATTGTGGGATCACCTTGTAGTAATTTATGCTTTGTGTGTATATATATCATGATGATATAAATAATGATTGTGTACATTTTTCATCTTGTAGGAATGATGAGAGATTGGCGAGAGTTCTATTGTTAGGTTGCCTCAGAGATAGTGTCTGCATCGATTGACGACAAGGAGATGGATCCTGACTATGTTCCCCCACCGATCATGGATGAGGAGCTAGAGTCGCTCAGAACTTTCATGAGGCTATAGGAAGTATACGAGAGCATGAGGAGATGCTTCTATCAAGCTGAGAGTGTAGGATAGACATCACAGACATCAATAGAGGTTGAGAGACTACATGCAAAGCTAGCACATGTATGAGAAGAGAGGGATCAAATGGCAGAGGAGCATCATGTGGCTGTTGGTCGAGTATAGGGTCTGGAGTATGCACTTAGACTTAGTAGTTCATGGTCATGATCACACACGACTATCTCATGATGTCTAGGGATAGGATCTCGAGTGCCAGACCCTGAGGGATCTAGCTCTCACAGACTTGTGTGATTTTGTATATGATATTGAGATGTACATAAGACTTTGATATAGATATAGACATGTGCATTTGGTGTTATTATGATTTCTCACTTTTTGTTGAAATGTTAAATGCAATGTGATTAATTAAATGAATTATGATAAAAGTATTCAATTAATATCTACATGATTTAACATGATTAATGTGATCTAGTTTAAAACATATTTCAGTTTTATTGTAGATACAACATTTTTGATTAGAGGAGAATATGTTTAATTAAATACACCTATAACACATATAAGGATCTAACTTAACATAACACAAAGGTGAATAGTATGAATCCTAAAGTAATTATAAAATGGAATTAAATAATTACCTTAGTGTTCAAGTCAAACACAAAATTAGTTGTCAATAATGAAGCAATGCGAAAGTTATTTAGAATTACATCAGATAACTTTAGACAACACTGCTTGATCAATCATACTATTCAAAGGGGTCAGAGATAATACCAACAAAAATGTGTGGCATTAATAGGTTCCTTAAGGGGTGTTCCATCAAGCTACATTAAGACATAAGCACCAGACCCATAATTGGTATCAACTATGTAAGGTCCTAACCAATTATGGCTGAATTTATCTTTATCTTCATTGTCAGCACTGGTATTGTATTTATTTTCAATAAGAACAAAATCTCCCTTACAAAATGATCTAGGGATGACATGTGTGTTGTGTTTTCATTGTGATTGTTTGATTTGAGCTTGGAGATGTTTGAGAGAATTAATGCGTTGTTTGTCGAGCATCTCAAGTTGGTGTAATAGTTGATCTTTATAAGTGGCATCATCAATAAGGTCTTGGAGAGAAATTCACAATGTAGGAATTTCTAACTCTAAGGGCATGATCACATCAGTTTAATAAACAAGGTTATAAGGTGTGGTTCTTGTGGATGACCTGAAATTCATTCAATAAGCCCAAAGCACATAATATAGTTGCATATGTATGCCTTTATGATGCTTGTTGTCAGTTTTCTTGAGGATTTGTTTGAGAATTTTAATAGTATTTTCAGCTTGTCCATTGGATTGCAGATAATACGGTGTTGAAAAGTGATGTTGAATGTTGAACATTTCAAGAAATTTCTTAACTTTGTTATTCTTAAATAGGGTTTTGTTTTTTGAAACAATGGTAGAAGGAAGTCCAAAGCGAGCAATCATGTTTTCCAAAATGAAATGAAAAATTACTTCAACATTTGTAGAAAAAAGAGGAATGAATTCCACCCATTTCATGAAATAGTCTATTGCAGTTATGATAAATGCATGTCCATCAAAAGAGGGAGGTGAAATTTTTCCAATAAGATCCAACCACCATACTGAAAATGGCCAAATGGGAACTTGGGCACAAAAATTAGAAGTAGGAGCATGAATCAAATTGCTATGTTCTTGACATTTGCGACATCGTTTAACTCAAGTGAAGTAGTCTTTCTCCATATGTCTCCAATAATAACCCATATGGATAAGTTTTTGCACTAATGACCGACCTCCAAAATGACCTCCATAGGCACCAACATGAGCCTGTTCAAGTGCTAGAGGGATTTAAGAATCCTTAAGACATCTTAGTAATAGACCATTGAAAGATCTTCTATATAATGCATTGGCAAGGATCACGTATTTAGCTACTAGTTTACGTAAACACTTTCGAGTGTTTGTTGTTGTAGGTTCGGGATTAGTACCATCTTTTAAATAGTTGTATATTGTATTGTACCATTCGCATGAGTCATCTTAAGTTATAGCCAAAATGTCTTCTAGCATAGTATCATTCGAAGGTGTCATGATGGGATGTATAACAAAGGTGAAGTCTGTGGAAGGATCATGTGGGGATATAAGAGAGGCAACACTCACCATTTAATCTGTATGTCTATTGTCTTTTCATGGGATGTTATGAATGGTGAATGATTCAAAATTCTCTAATGGTTTCATTGTAAGATCCTTGTATTTTGATAACTTTTCATGTTTAGTTTGATAGGTACCATTGATTTGTTTGATAACTAATTATGAATCACCAAAGATCTGGATATGTTTAGCATCCATTGTTAAAGTAGCTTGCAAACCTGCAATCAATGCCTCATACTCAACTATGTTATTTGTGCATAGGAAATTTAATCGATAGGACAAGGGAAGAGGTTTCCGTCAGGTGAAAGCAATACCACTCCAACACCGGAACCTGTTCTACACGTAGATACATCAAAATAAACTTCCCATGGTTTAATGTCAGTGGTCAAGGCATTATCATCAGGAAAGGAGTCGTGATTAGGTAGAGCGAGAGGAGGAGCATCAACTAAGTGATCGGTTAAGGCTTGTCCTTTGATTAATTTTTGTGAAACAAAATTAAGGTAAAACTTAGTTAACAACTTCACCCACTTAGCCAAGCATCCAAAAATATCCGTTTTGTTGAAAATATGTTTAAGAGGATCAGATTTTGTTATGACTTGTATTTCAACATTTAGTAAATAATGTCACAACTTACTAGTAGCGAATACAAGAGCCAAGCATTATTTTTCAATTGGTAAATATTGAGTTTCATAATAAATTAAGGTTTTACTAATGTAATAAACAGGGTGTTTTTTTCCATGATCGTCTTGTTGAGATAACATTGCTGTAAGAGCATGGGAAGATGCAAAGATGTAGAAGATAAATGGTTTGTTTGTCGCAACGGGTTGTAAAAAAGGTGGAGTTGCAAGGTATCCCTTTAAACTCTCAAAAGACCATTTACAATCCTCATCCCAATAAAACATTAAACCCTTTTTAAGAAGATGTGTGAAAGGTAATGTATGATTGACTAAAGATGCAACAAAACAACAGATAGCTTGAATTCGGCCTTGTAACATTCGTAATTGAGAAATATTCTTAGGCGGTGGCATGTTAATAATTGCATCAATTTTCTTTGTGTCCACCTCAATGCCTTTGTGAGATATGATAAACCCCAAAATTTTATCGCTATCTACACCAAAGGTACACTTGTTTGGATTTAAGCACATGTATTTACGTATTCATTCAAATTCTTTTTGAAGAACATTTTCATTGTCTTGTCTTGTTAAAGATTTAGCTAGGATGTCATTGATATAATCTTCTAAAATTTTGTGAATGTAAACATGAAAGATTAATGACATTGCTCGTTGATAAGTTGCACTGAAATTATTTCGACCAAAGGGAATCACAAGCCAACAAAATGTTCCCCAAACAGTTGTAAAGGTGGTTTTGTATTGATCTTTAGGATTAATAAGGATTTGATTATAACCAGAAAATCCATCCATGAATGACAACAAAGCATGTCCAATAGTTGAATCCATGATCATGTCAATATTAAGAAGTGGAAAGTCTTCTTTTAAAGAAGCTTTATTCAAGTCATGAAAATATGTACATATCCTAATACGATTATTGGGTTTTGCAACTGTGACAATGTTTGAGATCTAAGGAGAATAATCAATAGATCAAATGAAGCCTACATCAAGGAGTTTTTCAAGCTCTACTTTAACATGCAAGGCTATGTTAGAATATTTCCAAGCAAATTTTTTAGAAAAATCATTAAGTAAAGTTTTAGTGTCTTCTTGTTCTTCATCATCAAGGCACTTCCCAATTTTAATAACTTTGTGTTTATCATCAATATCCATTGGCACATCACTTGTATCTCCTAAAGGGAGTGCATTATATTTAGGAACTTCAGACTCATAGAGTTCTTCGGTGATATCACTTTCTTCTTGCTTGGTAACAATCATAGTATGAGGAATTCATTTCATGGAAGTAAGTGAGGATGTGTTAGATCATAAACTCCTAACATTTGTTTCAAAGTTTCATCACTATCAACATACTTCTATGACAGTGGTACATTCATATCAAGCAATTCAGGATGTTTAATTGTGAGTTGGTGTTTTGGTTGAGATGTAATAATGTTGATGTTCAAAGATGATCATTGAGTAGCTTTTTCCCTTTTAGAAAAATAATATCCCAATCCAGTTTTTGTCTCTTGCATATTAGGTTCAATAGGAACATGAAAACCCTGTTCATGTTTTCCACACCCTTTTCCAGTATATCCTAATTTTTTTACAAGTTCATAGCCTTTTCCATATAGTCTTTCCATTTCTGTTAGATTAGGTGGGGATTGATAATCTATCTCATCAAAATTTGTTGTGTAGGTTGCATTTTCATCCAAAGTATAGGAGATAGATGTTTGAGAAGATTGCATGAAATTTTGAGTGGACATGATTCCTGGTTGTTCTTGTTGCTCATCTTTATTTTTTTGTGATTATGTTTTCACCCATAAACAAAGGTGTGAATTCTAAGGATCCACAATCGTTTCCAAATAATTTAGATACTGATTCCTCATCATTTTGTTCAATTTCAAGAGGGTCGATATTGGATGTTGGAATCAATGTTTTTAGAGGACTTGTAGCTCCTTTTTCAAGGTGCAAGCAACTTTCAAGCTCGAGGTCTATTTCAACATGATAAATGTGATTCTTATAGACATATTTCATTATACTATGAAGAATTGAAGGTACTACATTCATCTCATGAATCCATGGTCTTCCTAAAAGAAGATTATACGAGAGATCATAAGGCATTACATGAATAGGAGTTTGAAAAGTAGCCACCCCAAACATAATAGGTAAAGTAATTATGCCAAGCGGTTGCTTTGTTGTATTGTCAAATCCTTAAATGGATACATGCATTGTATAAAATTGGACCCTCTTGAGAAAAGAGACAATTTCATGTGTAATTTGACACACTTTTGAGTCCCTTTGCATAATTTATCCTTCAAAACAACATTTATAGGCCCCTAAGACCCATTATTTTTGATCTAGAGGCCCATTTCACTTGAGAAATCATTTAAAACCTGACAAAAAACACTTAATTCTTTAATGTCCTAAAAACCCACCTTCAAAAGATAGTACTGGGACCCATTCACCACCTTGGGCAAATGAGTCCCCTTTGGTGGGACCCATTCACCAAGGGTGGCGAATGAGTCCCTTTTGAGGAAAAAATCAATTTTGAGAGGGAATTTAATTAATTTAACTTAAATTTTTGGTGAATGTCAACCTCTTAGGTCTAAATAATTGGAAAATTAGGTGTTGTTGCTTATAAATACTCATCTTAGGTCATTTTACACATTTTTTTTATCATTTCACAAAAGCAATTTCCAAAGACAAGTCTTCTATTATAATCAAAGTTGAAGTTTTAGGGCAGCAAACTAGGTTTTTTGCAGGTCTTGGAGCTCACTCTTGAGGTCAAGATTAAACATTGCAAAGAGTTGATAATGGATGCCTATGGTGAATCATTGAGAAATCTAGGCTGAGGAGATGCAACTAGCCATCAAATCACACCTAAGGACTTGGTTACAAAGTGATTCCATCTTCCATTTTCACTCTATCTTTAGATTAAGGTTTACATTTTGTTTACTTTTCATTTGCATGCCACTTTATTTCCATTTTTGATGTGTTGTAAGGTTTCTAGGGTTGAGATCTTGCATTGCACAAATCATATTTTCATTTCTTATTCTAGCACAATAGAATAGAGCTTTTGTCATATTTTAGACTTTCCTAGTCTTTAACACATCTAAGGCTAGGGTTTTATGTAGATTTTTCTCCATTCAAGGTTTAATTATGTAACTAGGGGTTTGATCAAGGAAAAATCCCCATTAGATAAACAATTGTAAGCTATTTTGCAAGAATTTTTCAAGATCCCGAGTTGGGTTTCCATCAATAATTGTTGTGCAGGTGTCAAGGTGCAGAAATTTGAAAGTGGATTGATTCACCATGCATGGCGAATGAGTCCCTCCCGAGATGCAATTTTGAGTCAAATGCAGGTCCTGGTTCCTGGTTGACAGAAAACAACTTATGTGTAGAAAATCCCAAAACTGGGACTGATTCACCCTAGGTGGCGAATGAATTCCAGTTAGGTCAAAATAAGACTTCATCAATTTTCTAGATTGTTCTCCAAACTTCTTTAGTTTCCTTGGTGCCAACATTCTGAAAAACAGTTTTGTGTTTGGTTTAATTTGCATTCTTGTTCATTCTTTTAAGATGTTTTCAAACAACATTGTGTTTTCCAAAATAGCATAAATCTTATATTTTGCATACATAATCAGTCATTTATATCACTTAATTGTATTTAGATCATTTCATTCAGGAATAATAACATCCTACATTACATAATTTGAAAGAACCTAGCTAGCATTTTTGGTCCTACTCTCTCCTTTTAGGTGAAAAACCCTAGAAGAGTTAGGGAGTCTTGTGGTGCTAAAAATATGCAGTTCATTTTGGTTAATTAAATACTTTTACCATACATCATTTAATTTATCACATTATATTTACAATACACACAAAGAAACATATTGTAATAACACCAAATGCACATGTCTATATATATATCAAAGTTTTATATACATCTCAGGATCATATACAAATTCATAGAGGTCTCTGAGAGCTGGACCCCTTAGGCTTTGTTACTCATGAGACGATCCCTGGACATTGTGAGATGGTTGTGTGTGACCATGACCACGAACTTCTGAATCTGAGTGCGAACTCTAGACCTGACACTCAACTAATGGCCACAAGCTGCTCCTCTACCATATGATCCCTCTTTTCTCATGTTTGTGCTAGCTCTACATGCAGTCTATCAACCTTTGTTGAGTTCTATGATGTATTTACTACACTCTGAGCTCGATGGAGTTGTCTCCTCACACTCTTGTATGCTGCCCATAACCTTGTGAAAGTTTTGAGTGACTCTGCCTCCTCCTCCATGATTAGTGGGACAATGTAGTTAGGATCCATCTCTTCCTCATCAATGGATGCAGGCACTATCTCTGCGGTAGCCTGAAGATTGAACTCTCACCAGTATCTCAATGCTCCTTCAAGATAGACAATGTACAAAATCAGTAATCATAATCATGATATATATACATAAACAAAGAATAAAATACTAAAGTACATGTGTCAAATCAAATGTCATCACATATATCTCCAATCAAATACAAAATTTCAACCTCATCCTCTAGGGGGCATCAAGGACATGCTAGCCTATCTCTGACTTTGAGTTTTGATGTCTATTGTAGTTACTGTGCATGATCTGGTCTTGTAAGTGTGTGAGGACTCTCCATGCTCATACCAATCCTCAATAGCTACCTCATCATCCTCGCTCAAGGGTGGCTCCTCCTCGTAATAATCATCCTCCTCCTCATCCTCTCCTCCATCTTGGTCCTCATAATCAGGATCATCCTTGGACTAATACTCCTCATCAATAATATCATTAAAAATATCTACTAGCCTATACCATACCTCCTGTGCTATCTCCTTTGGATCATCCCCCTCATCTGGTGCTGGTCCTTCATGAATTATAAGGAATTCCATGGGGAAAAAAAGAGATGGTTGTGCATATGAAGACCACTCCTCATGATTTTTTGTGTTGTTGACATCATCAACGTTAGATGCTGGTGGCTAGTTGTGATCTGAATCATTAGAATCACTCTCACGAACATGATCTATAGTCAACCAAACAGTATCATCTAGCCTCCAGGTACTTCGTACTGATTGTCTAATGAAGGGGAATGCCCTCGGTGGTGTGTGAACTTGTCCAAACTGTCACATGACTCACCCATAGTATAAAGGTCATACAACATAGTCATGTCTCCTAGCTAGATAGCTATCAATCTACAACCTATGCATCACTCTCAAGCTACACAAAGGTAAAATGTATAGTAAGTGACATGTTACTTTCTTCTACTTCTTTTAATCCATTTTCACCTCTTTTTACTCTTACACATTAGCATAGGGTTATTATCTTTTTAAACAACTCATAAAGTATTCCTTCTTCAAAACAACATAACAGGCACTAGGTTAATCTATTTTTGACGCAGTTTAATGAGTTGTAATCATGCTTCCATACCCGACATCATCCTTCATCTATCATTATGTGCCATGGTAGTTGGAAATTCCCTATTATATGATGATTGTTGTTTGACATGGCTAGATTGCTATCTTGATTCCACCTTTGTAAAGAAAGAAAAATCAAGGGGGGGCATACATCTACCCTCGAATTGGATTCCTAGGAGTTAGATAAAAGGAGTTTTGGACAATTAATGAATGTGTGTTGTAGAATACAGTTCCTAATGTTATAGTTTTGCACAAAACTACACTGGGGGCTTCGTTCTCATGTCTTTTGCATGGGTATCCTTTTATGTAATAAAGTGCATCATTTAGATTTCTTTAGCTTACATATGTAGGTAGAGTCATATGGGTGCTAAAGTGGGGGCTAAATGCACCATAGAAAGTTGGACCCTCTTGTGAAAAGAGACAATTTCACATGTAATTTGACCCATTTTTGAGTTCCTTTGCATCATTTATCCTTCAAAACAACATTTATAGGCCCCTAAGACCCATTATTTTTGATTTGGAGGCCTGTTTCACCTGAGAAATCATTTAAAACTTGACAAACAATGCTTAATTCTTTAATATCCTAAAAACCCACCTTCAAAAGTCAGTAGTGGGACCCATTCACCACCTTGGGTGAATTAGTCCCCTCTTGTGGGACCCATTCACCAATGGTGGAAAATCAGTCCCTTTTGAGGGAAAATTCAATTTTGAGCGGGAATTTGAACTTAAATTTTTGGTGAATGTTGGCCTCTTAGGTCTAAATAATGAGAAAATTAGGTAATGTTGCTTATAAATACTAATCTTAAGTCATTTTACACAATTTTTTATCATTTCACAAAACCAATTTCTAAAGACAAGTTTTCTACAACAAGTCTTATTATCAAAAGTTGAAGCTTTAGGGTAGAAAACTAGGTTTTTTTTTAGGTCTTGAAGCTAACTCTTTAGGTCAAGATTCAACATTGCAAAGGGTTGATAATGGATGCCTATGGCGAATCATTGAGAAATCTAGGTTGAGGAGATGCAACTAAGCATCAAATCACACCTAAGGACTTGGTTTCAAAGTGATTTCATCTTCCATTTTCACTTTATATTTAGATTAAGGTTTGCATTTTGTTTACTTTTCATTTTCATGTCACTTTATTTTCATTTTTGATAAGTTGTAAGGTTTCTAGTGTTGAGATCTTGCATCACACAAATCATATTTGCATTTCTTATTCTAGCACAATAGAATAGGTCTTTTTTCATATTTTAGACTTTCCTAGTCTTTAACACATCTAAGGCTAGGGTTTTATGCATATTGTTATCCATTCAAGGTTCAATTACCCAACTAGGGGTTTGACCAAGGAAAACCCCCCATTAGATAAATGATTTTAAGCTGTTTTGGAGGAATTTTTTGAGATCCTGAGTCGGGTTTCCATCAAATTTTTTTGTGCAGGTGTTAAGGTGCAGAACATAGATTTGAAGTTTCATAAATTTGAAAGTGGATTGAATCACCATGCATGGTGAATGAGTCCTTGTGGAGATGTAGTTTTGAGTCAAATGGAGATCCTGGTTCCTTATTGATAGAAAATGACTTATGTGTAGAAAAAACTAGAACTAGGACTGATTCACCCAGGGTGGTGAAATAGTCCTAGTCAACTCAAAATTAGACTTCATCAATTTTTAGATTTTTTTCCAACCTTCTTCAGTTTCCTAGGTGCACACATTCTAAAAAAAAAGTCTCCTATTTGGTTTAATTTGCATTCTTGTTGATTATTTTAAGCGTTTTGCAAACAACAGTATGTTTTCCAACATAGCATAAATCTTATATTTTGCATACATAATCAGTCATTTAGATCACTTAATTGCATTGAGATCATTTGATTTAGGCATAATAACATCCTACATTGCATAATTTGAATGAACCTAGCTAGCATTTTTGGCCCTACTCACTCCTTTTAGGTGAAAAGCCCTAAAAGAGTTAGGGAGTCTTGTGGTGCTAAAAATCTATGGTTCATTTTGGTCAACCCACATTTTGAACATAATATCATTCTGATTTACGTTTCTATTTGCATATTAGGACTTAAATACTTCATCATTTTGCATGGTTTTGCATGTTAGGTCTTCTTAAACATTGCATTAGTGAAAGTATCATTTAGACTTTGTTATTGCATCACATTTCATTAGATCATTTCAACATTTTGCACTTGCATTTTGTTTTTGCATTGTACAGACCTAAAAACATTCAGAAAAAACAAAAAAAATTAGAGAAAACTTAAAAAATTTATCCCCTGGGACTCATTCACCACCTTGGGTGAATCAATTCCACTACAGTTTCCGAATCAGAATTTCCAGATTTTAGTTTCATGCTTTACATCTTTTTGTTTTCTGCAATTACCTTTCTATTATAGTTCAGTAATTTTAGTTTTCGTAGCATAAATTTTACTTTCTTTCATGGAATTTATGGATAGTCTTTGATTTTTACAAATTTTCTTTTTAGTATTTGTTCCTAGTTCTTTTAGATCAGATTCATCGATACATAAAATCACAAAACCTAAAACATCAAACCAGCCCTTCAAAAAAATGATTCAAGTTAGAAACATCTCATCCAAGCCTCTTACTAGTAACATGTTGAAAAGTTAGATGAAGTTCTTCAAGACTTCCTCTCATTCAATTCATCCTCTAATTCTTGCAATGATAAACCTAAATTGCTTAATGATACAACATCCCTCAAACCTTTTGATTGTGATGAATTTGATTTGTTAGATGAAGCCCTCCAAGACTTCATCTCGTATAAGTCATTCACTAAGGTTTTTGTGACAAAATCATGATAACAAACATTAAAAGCTGTAATGCTTCTCTTGAACACCTTAAACCAATTGATGATAACTCACCCCTCAAATCTTTTAGTGGTGATGATTTGAACTTGTTAGATGAGTCCCTTCAAGACTTCATCTCACTGAAATCATCCCCTAAGGTTGGTTGTGCGAAAGTTAAAACTAGGGATGTTAATGTTATTCAACCTCAAATTATTATTTATCCACCCTTGCATAAACTCCATCCCTCTAACCAACCTTAGTATAATCTTTACCCACCTAAAACCAATGTGTTGTAGCCATACAATAATGTTACTATTGCTCATACATATAATACTCGAAACAACTTGTAACCACCACAACCAACACCACTCTGTTTAACTCTACCCAATCCACCTAGTGCTCCTCATTACAACCCACACAACAAGGAGTATGATCTTGTTGAAAAATTAAAGAATACTCCCACCAAGATTTCCGTTTGGGATTTACTTCAGAACTCACCTAATTATCACAAGATTCTTCAAACAACCTTAAAAAAAATCATAGTTCCTCCTAGTACCACTCTGAATGATGTGGTAACTCTAATCCAGAAAATAAATCTTGACATTACTTTCCATCAACATGAGCTCCCTCCTTTAGAGTTGCGCAAAACAATGATGCCTTTATGATAATTGCTCAATTCAATCGCATAGGTATCAAATGAACCCTCATTGATAATAGTTTGACCCTTAATGTGTGTAGTGTGAATCTCCTTGATTTCTTGCGCGTTGACAAGTCAAAAATCATACTCGATTCCATCTCTATTCAAGGATTTGACAATACAACAAAGCAACCACTTGGGATAATTACTTTACCTATTACAGTTCGGGTGGCTACTTTGCAAAATCCTATGCATGCCATGCCTTATGATCTTTCATATAATATCCTTTTAGGAAGACCATGGATTCATGAGATGATTGTCGTGCCTTCAACCCTCCATCGTGTCATGAAATATGTTCATAATAATCACATTTATCAAGTTGAAATAGACCCCAAGCCTGAAAGTTGCTTGCAGCTTGAAAAAGGAGTTACTAGTCCTCTGAAAACATTAATTCGAACATCTAAAATTGATCCTCTTGAAATCGAACAAAACAACGAGGAATCAATATCCAAATTATTCGGCGACGATTAGGGATCCTTAGAATTCACACCCTCCTTTATGGGCAAATACATACTCACACAAAAGAAAGATGAGAAACAAGAACAACCAACCATAATGTCCACTCAAAATTCTGAACAATCTTCTCAAACATCTATCTCCTATAATCTGGATGAACATGCAACATACACAATAAATTTTGATGAGATAGATTATCAATCCCTGCCTAATCCAAAAGAAATGGAAAAACTTTATGGAAAAGTCTATGAAATTGTAAACAATTAGGATATAATAGAAAAGGGTGTGGAAAAAATGAGCAAGGTATTTGTGTCCCTATTGAACCTAATATGCAAGAGACAAAAATTGGATTGAGCTATTCTTTTTGTAAAACAAAAAATGTTGCTCAATGACCATCTTTGAACATGTTAATGTTATTATATATCAACCAAAACACAAACTCACAATCAAACATCCTAAATTTCTTTATATGAACTTACCACAATCATGCAAGTTTGTTAATAGCAATGAAACTTTGAAACAAATGTTAGGAGTTTATGATAACACATCCTCACTTACTTCCATGAAAAAAATTACTCATGCCATGACTGTTACCAAGCAAGAAGAAAGTGATATCACTGAGGAACTCCATGAATCTGAAGTTCATAAATCCAATGCACTCCCTTTAGGAGATACAACTGATGTACCAATGGACATTAATAATAAAGACAAAGTTATTAAGATTGGAAAGTTCCTTGACGCTGAAGAACAAGAAGATACTACTACTTTGCTTCATGATTTTCCCAAAAAAATTGCTTGGAAATATTCTGATATGCCAGGAATTGACCCAAAAATTGTGACACATAACATTGTACTTGCTGAAAACACTACACCCATTTGTAAAAAGATAAGAAAAATGCATCCTAACATAGCCTTGCATGTTAAAGCAGAGCTTGAAAAACTCCTTGATGTAGGCTTTATCAGACCTATTGATTTTTGTCCTTGGATCTCAAACATTGTGGTAGTTGCAAAACCCAATAATCGTATTAGGATATGTATGGATTTTCGTGACTTAAATAAAGCTTCTTTAAAAGACATCTTTCCACTTGCGAATATTGACATGATCGTGGATTCAACTGCTGGAAATGATTTTTTGTCATTCATGGATGGATTTTCTTGTTATAATCAAATCCTTATTAACCCTCAAAATCAATATAAAACTTCCTTTACAACTATTTGGGGAACATTTTGTTGGGTTGTGATGCCCTTTGTTCTAAAGAATGCTGAAACAACCTATCGATGTGCAATGACATTAATCTTTCATGATTACATTCAAAAAATTATGGAATATTATGTCGACGATATCCTAGCTAAATCATTAACATGTCAAGACAATGCAAATGTCCTTCACAAAATCTTTGAATGAATATGTAAATACAATATGCGATTGAATCCAAAAAAGTATGTCTTTAGCATAGATAGTGGTAAAAATTTGGGGTTTGTGATATCCCATAGAGGCATTGAGGTGGACATGAAGAAAATTGATGCAATCATTAACATGCTACCTCCTAGAAGTATTTCTTAGTTGCACACATTACAAGGTCAAATTCAAATTATCTGACATTTTGTTGCATCTTTATCCAATTGTACATTACCTTTCATGCATCTCCTTAAAAAGCGTATACCTTTTGATTGGGATGAAGATTGTAAATAGGCTTTTGAGAATCTAAAACACTACCTTGCAAACCCACCTATTTCACAACTTGTCATGTCAAACAAACCGTT
This sequence comes from Sequoia sempervirens, assembly GCA_007258455.2. Taxonomy (NCBI): domain Eukaryota; kingdom Viridiplantae; phylum Streptophyta; class Pinopsida; order Cupressales; family Cupressaceae; genus Sequoia; species Sequoia sempervirens. The sequence goes on from VDFB02073794.1 coordinate 268,953, forward strand.
TATCTTGTACATCGCCGCATCTTCCCATGCTCTTGCAACATTGTCGACTCAACACAACAATCATGGCAAAGAGCACCCTGTCTATTACATAAGTTAGACCTTAATTGATTATGAAATTCAATATTCACTAATTGAAAAACAATGCTTGGCTCTTGTATTTGCTACTAGTAAGTTGCAACATTATATACTCAATGCTAAAATACAAGTCATCACAAAATTTGATCCTCTCAAACATCTTTTCAACAAAATAGATCTTTTTGGACACTTAGCTAAGTGGGTAATGTTGTTAACTGAGTTTGACCTTAAAATTGTTTCACACAAAGCAATCAAAGGACAAGAATTAACCGACCACTTAGTTGATGCTCCTTCCCCTTTCACTTTAGCTACTCATGACTCCTTTCCTAATGATAGTGTCTTGACCACTGACATTCAATCATGGAAATTATATTTCGATGGATCTAAGTCTAGAATAGGTTTCAGTGCTGGAGTGGTATTAAATAAACCCGATGACAAACCTATTCCCTTGTCTTATCAATTAAATTTCTTATGTAGAAATAAAAAAGGAGAGTATAAGGAATTGATTGCAATTATACGTGCTTCTTTCAAAATGAACGCTAAAAATTTCAAGATCTTTGGCTATTCACAATTGGTCATTGAACAAATCAATGGTACATATCAAACTAAACATGAAAAATTATCAAAATACAAGGATCTTATAATGAAACTATTAGAGAAGTTTGAATCGTTTACCATTGATAACATCCCACAAAAAGGACAACGTCATGTAAATGCAATGGAAAGCACAACTTCTCTTATATCCCCACATGATCCTTCCACAAATTTCACCTTTGTTATCCATCCCATCATGAAAAATTCGATTGATACTCCCCTAGGGGAAATTTTGACAATAACTCAAGATGCCTCGTGTGAATGACATGATACAATATACAACTATTTAAAAAATATTACCATTCCTAAGTCTACCACAACAAATACCCGAAAACATTTACGCAAACTAGTAGCTAAATATGTCATTCTTGCAAATGCATTGTATAGGAGATCTTTCAATGGTCTCTTATTATGATGCCTTAAGGATTCTGAAATCCCCACAGCACTTGAAGAAGCCCACGCTGGTGCTTGTGGAGGTCATTTCAGAGGACATTCGTTAGTGCAAAATTTTTTCCATATGGGTTATTATTGGAAACATATGGAGAAAGATTGCTTCACTTATGTTAAAAAATGTTGAAAATGTCAAGAACATAGCTATTTAATCCATGCTCTTGTTGCTGAATTTCATGCCCAAGTTCCCATTTGGTTTTTTTTAGTATGGGCATTGGATATTATTGGTAAAATTTCACCTCCCTCTTCAACTAGGCACACATTTATCATAACTGCAATAGACTATTTCACAAAATGGGTGGAAGCTATTCCTCTCCATTCTACAACTACTGAAGCAATTTATCATTTCATATTGGAACACATAATTGCTCACTTTGGACTCCCTTCCACAATCGTTTTTGATAATGAAACTCCATTTAAGAATAACGAAGTTCAAAAATTTCTTGAAATTTTCCATATTCAACATCAATTTTCCACAACGTATTATCCACAATCCAATGGACAAGTTGAAAATACTAACCAAATTTTGGAACAAATCCTCGAGAAAATTGTCAATAAACATCATAAAGATTGGCATACACAATTATATTATGCACTTTGGGCTTATCGAACAAATGTTAGATCATCCATAGGAACTACACCTTATAACCTTCTTTATGGAATTGATGCGATCATGCCCTTGGAGTTGAAAATTCTGACATTACGAGTTGCTCTCCAAGACCTTATTGATGATAACACTTATAAAGATCAACGACTACATTAGCTTGAGATTCTTGACGAACAAAATATTAATGCTCTTGAACATATTCATGCTCACATCAAACAATTACAACACAAACATAACACACAGGTCATCCCTAGATCATTTTGTAAGGGAAATTTTGTTCTTATTGAAAATCAACGCAATACTAGTGCTGAAAATGAAGATAAAGATAAATTCAGCCCTAATTGGTTAGGACCTTACATAGTTGCTACCAATTATGGGTCTGGTGCTTATCTCTTAACGCAGCTTGACAAAACACCCCTTAAGGAACCTATTAATGCCACACATTTTCCTCAGTATTATCTTTGAACTCTTTGAATAGTGTGATTATTAAAGAAATGTTGTTTAAAGTTATTTGATATTATTCTAAATAACTTTCACATTGCTTCATTCTTGACAACTAATTTTGTGTTTGTCTTGAACACTAAGGTAATTATTTAAGTTCATTTTATAATTACTTTAGTACTCATACTATTTGAACACCTTTGTGTTATGTTAAGTTAAATCCTTATATGAGTTTTAGGAGTATTTAATTTAACATATTCTTTTCTAATCAACAATGTTGTATCTACAATAAAACTGAAATATGTTTTAAACTAGATCACATTAATCATGTTTAATGATGTAGTCATTAATTAAATACTTTTACCATACGTCATTTAATTAATCACATTACATTTATAATACACACAAAGAAACACATCATAATAACACCAAATGCGCATGTCTATATATATATATCAAAGTTTATTATACATCTTAATATCATATACAAAGTCATAGAGGTCTCTAAGAGCTGGACCACTCAGGCTCTGGTACTCGTGAGCTGGTACCTAGATGTTGTGAGATGGTCGTGTGTGACCATGACCATGAACTACCAAATTTGAGTGTGAACTCCATACCCTGTACTCAACCAATGACCACAAGTCACTCCTTTGCCATCTGATACCTCTTTGCTCATGTTTGTGCTAGCTCTGCATGTAGTCTCTCAACCTCTGCTGAGGTCCGTGATTTCTATACTATACTCTCAGCTTGACAGAGTAATCTCCTCACACTCTCATACACTACCTGTAACCTCATGAAAGGTCTAAGTGACTCTGGCTCTTCCTCGATGATCGGTGGGGGCATGTAGTGAGGCTCCATCTCCTCCTCATCAATGGATACAAGCACTATCTCAGTGGAAACCTAACAATAGAACTCTCGCCAGCCTCTTGTCACTCCTACAAGATAGACAATGTACATAATCATTAATCATCATATGATATATATACATAAACAAAGAATAAAATACTAAAGTACATGTGTCAAATCAAATATCATCACCTATGTCTCCAGTCAGATGTGGAATGTCAATCTCATCCTATTTGGGGGGTGTCAAGGATGTGCTAGCCTCTCTCTGACTCTGAGTACTAATGTCTGTTGTAGCTACTAAGCATGATATGGTCCTATAAGTGTTTGAGGACTCTCCATGATCATACTGATCCTCAATAGCTACCTCATGAACCTCGCTCAAGGGTGGCTCCTCCTCGTATTAATCATCCTCCTCATAATATGCCTCATCCTCATTATCCTCTCCTCCATCCTAGTCCTCATAATTAGGATTGGCCTCAGACTGGTACTCCTCATTAGTAACATTAGTAAAAATATTTTTTGTCCTATACCGTACCTCCTCTGCTCTCTCCTTTGGCTCATCCCCTTCATTTGGTGTTGGTCCCGCATCACCTATACAGAAGTCCATGGGGAACAAAAGAGCTGGTTGTGCATATGAACACCACTCCTCATGCTTGTCTGTGTTGCCGACATCATCAACATCGAATCTTGGTGGCTGATCCTAATCTGAATTATCAGAATCACTCTCATGAACATGATCTATAGTCAGCTGAACATTATCACTTAGCCTCCAAGCATTCCACACTGATTTTCTAATGAAAGGGCATGCCCTCAGTGGTGTCTAAACCTTTCCAAACTATTGCATGGCTCACCCATAGTAGAAAGGCCATACAACATAGTCATGCCTCCTAGCTAGATACCTATCCATCTGCATTCTTCGTAGCTACCTTGTGGGATTTGGACACTGTTGAGCAAGTAGATAAGGTCTCCATAGGATCTCATCCTCCTCCAACGAGTCAAATCTCACCCTCCAAAACTGTAAATCCCCGTACTACCACAAGCATCACAAAGGATAGCTGAATGCTCATGGATATCCTGCAGCTATAGGACAAGGGAATCTGACAGGCCTGGTGCATGTGATATGCTCAAGGCACAACACCTGTAGAAGTGTATAATTCACCATACTGTCAATCTCTTAAAACATAAACTGACCAAGATCATAATATAAATGTGCTAAAATGCAGCAAACCCAAGCATAGATTGTCCTCTACTCATACATCCCTCAAATCAAATGTACTATTCCTTTATCTAAGTGTGTTGCTCATCCATCTGGATTGAGAGCCAGAGCCACTGTGTGCATCATTATCAGTCTAACAATCAAAGCTCATGAATATAGAAGCATGGGGAGCTCGATCCGCATTCTAACTCGCTCATCATGTACCGGTCCACCTAAACAATACTCATGTCCCTCTTCTTCTCTCGGAATGACCGTTCCCCCCAGAAATATACCTGCTCTCTCTAAATAGGGACTCAAAGAATGTGGTGTATGTCCTCAAGAGTGATGTTCATTTCCTCGGTGTTAAGATGAAATGTATAAGTATCAGCATCCCAATGCTTGCACAGGGCCATAAGCATGGTGTCATGGTATCTCATAGGAGGCATAAGATATGCCCAATAGATACCCACTGACTATAAATGCTCTATATTTGATGCTGATAGTGATGGTGCATGATCTCTCAGAAATGTGAGTTGTCTTCCCCATAGCTGTTGTTCTAACCGAGTGAGGAGCTATCAAAATCATCACAAAATTCTTTAAAATCCATCTAATTTTTTCTATTTTCACATATTTCATTAGAAAAGTTTTCTAAAGTAAAATATAGTGTGCTTTTCTAATGGCTCTAGATACTTTAGAACCCTTTTAGGACACTTCACGAAGAAACAAGACACTATGTGAACAAATGGGACACTTTGTGAAAAAAAGGGGACACTTTGTAAGTTTTTTTCCAAGACCCTAAATTATCCTATCCATGCATTAAAACCATTAAACTAATATAAAATCACAAGGCAATAGCTGCATAATTGACTCACCTCATAATATAGCTCTCCGCGTGCCACCTACTCATGAAGATCATCCAATTGCGAAGGTGTGTAATCCCGTCTTCTTGGCATTTTCTTCTCTCACTTGTCTCTCTCAAGATACATGAAGGTAATATGAATACTAAGTGACATATTTCTTTCTTCTACTTATTTTAATCCATTTTCACCTCTTTTTACTCTTATGCATTAACATAGGGTTATTATCTTTTTAAACAACTCATAAAGTATCCCTTCTTCAAAACAACATAATGGGCACTAGGGTAATCCATTTTTAAAGCCATTTAATGTGTTGGAATCATGCTTCCGCACCTGACATCATCCTTCATCTATCGTTATGTGGAATGGTACTTGGAAGTTCCCTATGGTATGACATTTCTTGTTTTGCGTGGCTAGATTGCTACCTTGATTCCACCTTTGTAAAGCAAGCAGAATCAAGGGAGGGCATACATCTACCATTGAATTGGATTCCTAGGAGTTAGATAAAAGGATTTCTGGACAATTAACAAATGTGTGTTGCAAGATGTGGTTCCTAATGTTGCGGTTTTGCAGAAAATGACATTAGGGGCTTCGTTCTCCTATCTTTTGCATGGGTATCCTTTTATATAAGAAAGGGCATCATTAAGAGTCATTTAGCTTACATATGCATGTAGAGTCATATGGGCGCTAAAGTGGTGGCTAAATTCATTGTAGAAAATTGGATCCTCTTGAGAAAAGATACAATTTCACATGTAATTTGAACCACTTTTGAGTCCCTTTGCATCATTTATCCTTCAAAACAACATTTATAGGCCCCTAAGACCCATTATTTTTTTATCTAGAGGTCCGTTTCACATGAGAAATCATTTAAAACCTTACAAAAAACACTTAATTCTTTAATATCTTGAAAACGCCCCTTCAAAAGTTAGTAGTGGGACCCATTTGCAACCTCGGGCGAATGAGTTCCCTCTTTTGGGACCCATTCACCAAGGGTGGCGAATGAGTCCCTTTTGAGGGAAAACTAATTTTGAGCAGGAATTTGATTAATTTAACTTAAATTTCTAATGAATGTTGGCCTCTTAGGTCTAAATAATGGTAAAATTAGGTGTTGTTTATTATAAATACTCATCTTAAGTCATTTAACACAATTTTTTGTCATTTCAAAGAAGCAATTTCTAAAGACAAGTCTTCCACAACAAGTATTATTATCAAAAGTTGAAGTCTTAGGGCAGCAAACTAGGTTTTTTGCAGGTCTTGAAGCTCACTCTTTAGGTCAAGATTCAACATTGAAAAGAGTTGATAATGGATGCCTATGCTTAATCATGGAGAAATCTAGGTTGAGGAGATGCAACTAGCCTTCAAATCACACCTAAGGACTTGGTTTCAAAGTGATTCCATCTTCCATTTTCACTCTATCTTCAAATTAAGGTGTGCATTTTGTTTACTTTTCATTTGCATGTCACTTTATTTCCATTTTTGATGTGTTTTAAGGTTGTAGGGTTGAGATCTTGCATCACACAAATCATATTTGAATTTGTTATTTTAGCATAATAGAATAGGGCTTTTGTCATATTTTAGACTTGCTTAGTCTTTAACACATCTAAGGCTAGGGTTCTATGAATATTTTTCTCCATTCAAGGTTTAATTACCCAACTAGGGGTTTGGCCAAGTCAAACCCCCTATTAGATAAAAAATTTACAGCTATTTTTCTAGAATTTTTTGAGATCTCAAGTTAGGTTTTCCGTCATAAATTGTTGTGCAAGTGTCAAGGTGCAGAACAAAGATTTGAAGTTGTAGAAATTTGAAAGTGGATTGATTTGCCATGCATGGTGCATGAGTCCCTCCTGAGATTTAGTTTTGAGTTAGATGTAGATCTTGGTTCCCGGATGACAGAAAATGACTTTTGTACAGAAAAATACAGAACTAGGACTGATTCGCCCAGTGTGGTGAATGAGTCCCAGTCAACTCAAAATCAGATTTCATCAATTTTCTAGATTGTTCTCCAGACTTCTTTAGTTTCCTAGGTGCACACATTCTGAAAAACAATCTTCTATTTGGTTTACTTTGCATTCTTGTTCATTCTTTTAAGATTTTTGCAAACAACACTGTGTTTTCCAAAATAGCATAAATCTTAGATTTTGCATACATAATCAGTCATTTAGATCACTTAATTGCATTTATATCATTTAATTTAGGCATAATAACATCCTACATTGCATAATTTGAATGAACCTAGCTAGCATTTTTGGCCCTACTCTCTTCTTTTAGGTGAAAAACCCTAGAATAGTTAGGGAGTCTTGTGGTGCTAAAAATCTATGGTTCAATACAAAATCTGGGATTATTTGTGAATTTTCAATGTGCAATCGATCAAGTAGATTCAAAATACACAAATTGAGAGTCAAACAATTGTCAATAAGGGTTCGTTTGATACCTATGCGATTGAATTGAGCAATTATCATAAATGTATCATTTTGTTTGCACAAATCTAAAGGAGGGAGCTCATGTTGATGGAAAGTAATGTTAAGATTATTTTGATTCATTTTATGGATTAGAGTTTCCACATCATTTGAAGTTGTACCAGGAGGAACTACAATTTTTTTAAGGCTGTTTGAAGAATGGTGTGATAATTTAGTGAGTTGTAAAGTAAATCCTAAAGGGAAATATTTACAAGAGTATTCTTTAATTGTTCAACAAGATCATACTCCTTTGTGTGCTAGATGAAGCAAGGAGTGCTAGGAAGATTGGGTAAAGGTAAAGACGGTGGGATTAGTTGTGGCGGTTGCATGTTGTTTTTGGTATTATATGTATGAGCAACAATAACATTACTTGATTGTAGTAACACATTAGTTTTCGGTGGGTAAAGAGTATACTGAGGTTTTTTGGAAGGATGAATTTTATGTGAGGGTGGGTAAAGAATGAGTTGAGGTTGAATTAAATTAACATCCTTAGTTTAATATTTCTCACAACAATCCTTAGTGGATGATTTGAGTGAGATGAAGTCTTGAAGGGACTCATCTAACAGGTCCAAATCATCATGACTAAAAGGTTTGAGGGGTAAGTTATCGTCAATTGGTTTAAGCTGTTCAAGAGAAGCATTAGAGATGTTAGTGTTCATTATCATGATTTTTTCACAAAAAACCTTAGTGGATGATTTAGGCGAGATGAAATCTTGGAGGGCTTCATCTAACAAATCAAAGTCATCACAACCAATTTAAAGGTTTGAGGGATACTTTATCATTAAGTGATTTAGGTTTCTCATTACAAGCATTAGAGGTTGAAGTGAGTGAGAGGAAGTCTTGAACAAGTTCATCTAACTTGTGAACATCATCACTACTAATAGGCTTGGATGAGATGTTGCTTCTAACTTGGATCATTTGTTTGAAGGGTTGGTTTGAGGTTTCTGTTTTTGCAGTTTTATGTATCGATGAAGATGATCTAAAAGAACTAGGAATGAATACTGAAAAAGGAAATTTGCAAAAATCTAAATCTATCCATAAATTCCATGAAAGAGAATAAAGTTTATGCTAAGGAAACATAAAACAACTGAACTATAAAAGAAAAGAAACTACAGAAAATAGAAATGTGCAATGCAATAAACTGAAATCTGGAAATTCTTATTTAGAAACTGTAGTGGGACTGATTCGCCCAAGGTGGCAAATGAGTCCCTGGGGAGGTATTTTTATGTTTTTTTTCTGATTTTTTTGAGTTTTCTAAAGGTTTTAAGGCCTGTACAATGCAAAGATAGATTGAAAATGTAGAATTTTGGAATGATTTAATGAAATGAGATGTAATAATGGACTCTAAATGATGCTTTGCAATTTTAAGAAGCCCTAAGATGCAAAACAATGCAAAATGACAAGGAAATTAAGTCCTAAAATGCAAATCAAAATGATATGATGTTCAATATGCAGGTTCACCAAAATGAACTATATATTTTAGGGTAGGGCTTATAGGCTACTCTTGCGCTCTTAGGATGTTTCACCTAAAAGGAGAGAGATAAACCCTACTCAAGAGATCTATGCTAGGTTCACTCAAATTATGCAATATGTGATGTTATTTAGACTAAATGGAATGAACTAAGTGAAATTAGATGATCTATTTCACTAATTATGAATGCAAATCCTAGGAATTATGCAATGCTCGAAAACACAGTGATGTTTGCAAAAATCTTGAATTTGTGAAAGAAAATGTAGATTAAACTAAACAAAAAGTAGGATATCAGAATGTGGGTACCTAAGAAGCTAAAGAGGATTGGAGAGAAATATGGAAAATTAACAAAATTTGATTTTGGCATGACTGGGACTCATTTTCCACCCTGGGTGAACCAGTCCCAGCTTAAGGTTTTTCTGCACATAAGCTATTTTCTATCAACTAGGTGTTTGGATCTACATCTAACTCAAAAATACAACTTAGGGGGGACTTATTTTCCATGCATGGTGAATCATTCCACTTTCATTTTTTTGTAATTTCAAATCTCTATTCTGCACCTTGACACCTGTATAACACTTCTTGATGGAAACCCAATTCGGGATCTTGGAAAATTCTTGCAAAATAACTTAAAATTGTTTGTATAATGGGGGGTTTTGCTTGGTGAAACCCCTAATTGGGTAATTAAACCTTGAATGGAGAAAAATCTACATAAAACCCTAGCCTTAGATGTGTTAAAGACTACAAAAATTTGAAGTATGTCAAAAACCCTATTCTATTATGTAAGAATAAGAAGTGCAAATGTGATTTAAATGATGCAAGATCTCAACCCTATAAATATTACAACACATAAAAAAATGGAGACAAAATGACATGCAAATGGAATGTAGATGAAATGCAAACCTTCATTTGAAGATAGAGTGAAAATGGAAGATGGAATCACTTTGAAACCAAGTCTTTAGGTGTGATTTGGTGGCTAGTTGCATCTCCTCAACCTATATTTCTCCATGATTCACCATAGGTATCCATCGTAAACCCTTTGCAATGTTGAATCTTGACCTAAAGAGTGAGCTTTAAGATATGCAAAAACCCTAGCTTACTGCCCTAAAACTTCAACTTTTCTAATGAAACTTATTGTAGAAGACTTGACTTTAGAAATTTCTTTTGTGAAAAAATGACTTAAAATGAGTATTTATAAGCAACAACACCTAATTTTCCCATTATTTAGACCTAAGAGGCTGACATTCATTGAAAATTTAAGTTGAATTAATTAAATTCCCACTTGAAAAATTGAATTTTCCCTCAAAAGGGACTCATTCACAACCCTTGGTGAATGAGTCCCACCAGTGGGGAATCATTCACCCAAGGCGGAAAATGGGTTCCACTACTAATTTTTGGACTTGATTTTTCAAGATATGAAAGAATTAAGTGTTGTTTGTCAGGTTTTAGGTGATTTCTCAGGTAAAACAGGCCTCTAGATAAAAAATAATAGGTCTTAGGGGAATATAAATGTGTTTTTGAAGGATAAATGATGCAAGGGGACTCAAAAGTGGGTCTAATTATGCATGAAATTATCTCTTTTCTTAAGAGGGTCCAATTTTCTATGGCACAGGGTGAAAAACCCCACACTCCAAAACATGTACAATGTATTATCAAATCTTGAAGGTGATTACAACACACTTGGAATGCAAGTTCTTCAGGAGTATACATGAGTGTTGAATTCTAGAGTAATTTTGATAGCATAATAATACTTGCAAAACACAACACACTAAACCCACTCCAAGACACCCAATTTATAGAGAATACAAGCGTGAAGGTAGCTTCTAGAACATGCTACAAGAGATGGGTGTCCAGATCCATGTGGCACATATTTCAAAAACATATTTGGCTCTTGTGACCCTTGTCACATGATTCCTAAGCCCTCTTACATGCATCCATACTTGGGAACCCCAAATTTGCTTCTAATAGGTATGAGAGATGCCTTACAATGTTATAGAATCTGTCATATATGACAACTCAAGATATAGTTGTAAGAGAATATGTCATAACTGACTAAATATAGAAGATGCCTCTTACATTCTCTTGCAGCCTTTCATAGGTCAAACTTGGGAACCTACCTTCCCCATGCAAAGATTCCTTCAAACACTTGGCCAACCTATCATAGAATTTAGCTCTTACATGTCATTTTTAGATTGTCATAGGAATCCATCATAAGAATCTGTCATACTTTGTCATAGAATCCCTGAAAGATGCTGACCCATGTCAAGGAATCTCTTCGTAAAGTGGGATGCCTACATTTTCATGTAGAGACCACATCATCCATGTCACATCCCATATCACCTGTCAATATGTTGGCAACTCACCATGCCAAGTCACATTAGATGACAAGTTAATATGAGCTATTAAATACAACATAAGCATTAATAAATAAATATTTTAATGCTAGGAAATTACAAAGGTTGAGACACCTTAATTCCTAACATTCTCCCACTTGTTGAACACCTTTCAAGAGCCTATCTAATTAGGTAATCAATTTCTAGGGGCCGAAAGGCCCATAGACTACAAACACCATCTAAACTTCTCTGTGGTCACTAGCTTTGTCAAGGAATCTGCAAAATTCATCAAAGTATTAACTTTTTCAATTTTCACCTTACCATATTCCACCAGGTCATGTATAAAATGGAATTGAACATCAATATGTTTTTTTCTAGCATGGAAGGTGAGATTCTTTGATAAAAAGATAACACTCTGACCATCATTGCAAATAGTAATCATCCCTGCATCAAGTCCAACATCTAAACACAATCTTCAAAGATAGATGGCTTCCTTGCAAGCATGAGTAGCTACCATTTACTCTAATTCTATAGTGGACAAAGTGACTACAACTTGTCACTTACTCATCTAGCTTATAGCACCACCGTACATAGTAAACACTTAGGTAGTGGTGGATCTTCTGCTATCAATGAGACCTACCCATTCTGAATCCATGAATCCCAGAATACAAACTAAATGCAAAGATCCTATAGGATGTCTATGATAACATAAGGAATACTTGAAAGTACCCAACAAATACTTGAATACTCTTTTTACCATATCCCAATGTACTTGTCTAGGATTAGCCATGAATCGACTAAGGACTCCCATTACTTGGGTAATGTTTGATCTTATACAAACCATGGTATACAACAAAATTCCAACATCACTAGTGTAAGGTACTCTCATCATATCCTCGACCTCACTAGGATACTTTAGACAATATGAAACTAATAACTTTGTCCCTGTCACAATAGGAACACAAAGTTTTCTACAATATGCCATGTTGAATCTCTCCAACACAGAATTAACATACTTACTCTGTCCTAACCAAAGTTTTATATTTTCCCTATATCTTCTAATTTCCATACCCAAAATGTACTTGGCTACACCTAAATCCTTCATTTCAAACTATGTTGAAAGATGAGACTTCAAATAAGAAATCAAAGATTTACCATTCCCAATCAACAACAGATCATCAACATATAATGCCATAATGAGAATGTGATCATCAACTATTTTGAAATAGACACAATGATCTGATTCCAATATCAGAAATAAAAAAATCAACACAAAGGAATCAAACTTTTGGTACCACATCCTAGGTGATTATTTCAAACCATACAAAGACTTCTTCAATTTGAAAACCAAATTTTCTATACCTTTATCAATGCATTGCTCTAGCTATGACATATAGATCTTTTCCTTGAAGTAATCATGAAGGAAGGTTTTCTTCATCACATGTATTTATTCAATCTCTAAATCATATGCAACAACAAGTGATAACAAAAATCTAATGGATGTTCGCTTTGCAACAAGAGAAAAAATCTCACTATAATCAATTCCCTCAACTTGGGAATAACCCTTTACAACCAATCTTGCCTTATATCTCTCAACATTACCATCTAAACCAAAATTTTCTTGAACACCCATTTGCAACCAATGGATTTACATCCATCAGGCAAGGGAACCATATCCCAAGTGTTAATTCTTTTTAATGCAACCATTTCTCCATTGATGTCCTTTTTCGGGAATCTGAATCATGCATACCCATAGCATCCCTTACAGTCCTAGGCTCATTAGTATTAGAGATCAAAGAAAAAATACAACTTGAATCATGCAAAGAATATGAAAACCTATCAGGTTGTTTCCTTATCCATGTAGACCTTCTCAAAGGTTGAGATTGAGGTTCTTCATTCTCATCTAAACTTTCAGAGCTACTCGAGCTCTCCTCATCATTAGGTCTATCAGGTTCTTCTTTCTTGGGGGTAGGAGGAATCTTAACCACATCCTCCTTTTCTTCTTTCTCTAATTGTGGCACAACTATAGGATTAACTAGTTCCCCAAAAATCACATTTCTACTGTACAAATGTTTTTCAGCCATAACATCCCAAAGCTTGTATCCTTTCACACCAATGTCATAACTAATGAAGATATATTTTACAACCTTGTTCTCCAACTTAGACCTATTCTCCTTTGGAACATGAGCACATGCCTCACAACCAAATACTTGAATATGTCTTAATGAGGGCTTTCTACTAGACCATACCTCCATGGGTGTCTTGTCCATGAGCGCTGAAGTAGGAGACCTATTAATCAAGTAGTAGGCAGTGGAAACAACTTTAGCCCAAAATTTTTGTTCAAGGCTAGCTCCACTCTACACACTCCTAGACCTCTCCATCAATGTTCTATTGATTCTCTCTATAACTCCATTCTGTTGAGGGGTGTAGGGAGTTGTCTTATTCCTTTCAATTCCATGTTCTTTACAGAACCTATCGAAGTCTTCCGAAAAAAACTCACTGCCATTGATAGTCCTCAAAGATTCAATAGTTTTATCCTTATGATTCAAGCTACAAGAGCTTTAATCTCTTTGAATCTATTAAAGAATTTAGATTTAATTATAAGGAAATAAACCCATGTCCTACTGTAATCATCAATGAATGAAATGAAATAAATAGATTTTGAAATTGAAGGAACATTAATAGGACCAAATACAACATAATGAATCAAATCCAAAACCTTAGAAGATTTGTGAGAACTAGAATAAAATTGAACATGATTTTTCTTTCCATAAATGTAATATTCACAAAAATAAAACTCAAGATTACAATCATTCATCCCTTCAAAAATACTTTTACTTTTTAGGGTTCTAAGATCCTTCTCACCAATGTGACCAAGCCTTTGGTGCGATAACATAGTTTTCCCTACTGGAAGTTTCATCTCCATAGATTGAGCACCCGTGGGTACCTAGAAAGCACGTCCATCGAAAGTAGATGCAACAATCTCCTTCGCTATTGGTTCCAATGGTGAGGATAGCGACTCTGAAGATATATTCTTCATAATAGAAGAACTATTTCATTGCATAGTGCATGCATCAAGCTTAAATTGTTAGTGTAATTAATTATTTATTACACTAGCATAAGTTAACTTAGGTCTTGCATTAATTTAATTAAGTCCTAGGTTGCATAAATTAGATAAATCATTAATAATGCGGGTGGGTATGTGTAGGATCATGGTATGCCAAAAAGTGGCAATGGAGAAAAAATTACGTGTTTCATCAACTCAAAAATGCAAAAATGCCGAGTTGACTTTATGTGGCTTGGGTGTCAGTACACACTACCGAAGCAAAGCCCAAACCTAGATTTCCAAATCGGATATCTAATTTGTGACACACATATATATTTCATTTCGGCCTGATTAAAACTCATTTCACATTTGTTTAACCACGGGCGCATAGTGAAAACTTCATTTCACAAATTAGATATCCGATTTCATGCAAATCCATCTTCAAAAGGTTAGATTCTTGGTTTTTCTTTGCTCTAATCAAATTTTCAATTAGATTTGTGTAATTTTAGTTAATTGTTTATAGATTTTTTTCAAAATAGGGTTTTTGATAGATTTTTTATGAAAAATTTGAGTTTAGTATGGATTTTGATGAAAATTGAATGTTTGTAATGGATTTTGATGAAAATTGAATGTTTGTAATGGATTTTGATTCAAATATAGTGTTTTTTATGTATTTGGATTAAAAATTAGAGAATTTTATAGATTTTTGTTAAAAACTAGGGTTTTTTTTGGATTTTTTTTAAAAACTAGGGTATTTTTATAATATTTTCATTTATATTGTCTAATTTTATTTAGATTAATTTTTTTTAACTTTAATCATGCATTATGGCTGCTGACAATGAAAATGCACGAATACCAAACACTCCACCACCTCCACAGCCATCAATTGAAGAATTAATTTGTGAAAAATTGCAACAATTAAGGGGCATTTCTAAAGTTTATACGAGAGTCCCTCGATTATCTGAGATGTTAAACACAATGAAAGAAATAATTAAAAACATAGAAACCCTCTCCTCGTACAACATAATGGCTTTCATTCATGGTGAGAAGACATGAGAGAATATTATGCATGTGGATTGTCCTATGATGATGTGAAAGATCTCAGAATAACTAAATCCCAAATAGCCTCTTTATTTGTTAACCCCCACACTGGTTTTCTGGTTAATGTTAATAAAACAAAAATTTCTAGAAAATGGTGCACTCATAGAGACATTGTAGAAAACTTTTGGGATCGTTGGTGTATGGTTTTTTTGAAATCACCGAACAACAATTGTGATATACCATTTTACTTTATAAAAAAATTATATGCTAAGTTTGTGTTAGGGCATCATGTCAATTACTTTGACATTAAACCCTTCCAGGGCATTGGTGGAAGTATGCCCCAGGATAGACCAGGGGAAGTTAGAGTAATACCCTGCCCATATGTTCCCCCTCCTCCCCTTTCTCCGCCACCTTCAGTATACAATCTAGATATTATGCAGGATGCGACCACATAGACTATCCACACTATTCACTCTTTGAGTGGTCTTTTGGTTTTGCATGCTTCTGTAGTAGCTCAGCCACATTCTGGTGATGTTGGTGATGGCTCGAGTGATGCTGCGTCATCCTCGTCAGGTCCACATATTTGTGTACCACATACTTGCTCCATGTGCTGCCGGATATGCTTGGGTCCTCTTGTACAGCCTCCCAAGCATCCCTTGGACACTTCCGATTATGACTTCCATGATGTGGACATTATAGATCAAACACAGGGAGTGGAGCACACCGTACAGAGTCCTCTCTTGCTAGAGAGGGGGACATTGGAATAGTGACATAGGTAAAATTTAAGTTGTGAATTCATAACTTGCATTTGTTTTTAAATGAATATTAATAAGAGATAGTATAATGTACTAATATTTATTTACATGGTCTATTTAACAGTTGATGTCCGAGTAGCAGCTGACATAAGTGACAGATAGCACCCTGAGGGCCATTTCATTTGGCCTCCACATGCACACAATATATATTTTTGGACTCACTCATTTACATTTATTTATTATATACTTTCTTGTCATTTGAATTGTCATTAATGAAATTATATAATAACTTATATGTTTATCTTATTTTCCTCTTGTAGGAAATACCTAGTGCAAGCGAGGTGCAGCCTTGTCTAGATTATGGAAGTGCAATGTTGGATAAGGGGAAGGTAATTGAACTCAAATTTAATTGAATTAAGAATTTTAAGATCTTATATTGATTATACATACATCGACATAGATTGGTAGTTTCATATGTACTTGTCATTTTTATGTGCAGGGAATGATGAGCTATACGTCCTTGTTGACAAGTGCCACAATGTTTGAAGTAGTAGGTATTGGAACACTTGAAGGAGTAGGTGTTGAAGCACCTCAAGGAGGAGGTGTCGAAACACCGAAAGGAGATAAAGAAAAAGATCAACATAAAGAAGTATGTGTTCATTTTATTTTGTGTTTGGTATTTATATGTTCCTATTACTGACAATTGTATGCTAACTTGGATCACTTTTATGTTTTTGTTCACCTATATAGATTGAAATTACAAAAGATGGTTTGGTCGGTTCTTTGAGAGGGGCATATTCTAGGACTCTTGACCCTTTGAAGAGATAGATATTTTAGTTGATCAAGATTACAATTTTAGAGTTCAATTATAATTTAATGTATATTGATTTTGATGTTAATTATTCAATTTTAAATTATATAGTATAACTAATCTCAATTGTGGTTTGACTTTTTCTTGTGCAGCTACCTTTAGAGGCAATGAGTTCTTCAAAGAGGCTCCATTTTGATGATCCACCAGTAGTTTAGGATGAGATAGACATTTTGGCATGTAAATATTGAATAGATACTGAGATGGCATATGCCACATATTGTAAAATTTTGTTTGAGTTGGCATTGATGCCATTTTTGTATAGGGACATACACTTGATTATTGGATAATTTGATATATAGAAGTTGACAATTGAAATTTAATTACCTCCTCATGTGCATAATTAAACTCTTTAAAAATTTAATCAAGTGAGCAATGGTTAAATATCTTGATGTATAATAGCATAAAAAGAATGGTTATATTATGTAGTTTATTCATATTGATGATTACATTACATTGCACATCTTTCAAACTCAAAGCATTATTTCACATTGCATAAGTAACAACTAGATGTTGATAGATGAAAAAATTTCAATTACAATATAGTTTTTACAAAGTCGACCTAAGCAGTTATGAAATTAATTCACATTACATAACTAATAATTAAAAATTTATTCATATTATTGATTACATTGCATTGCACATCTTTCAAACTCAAAGCATTACTTCACATTGCATAAGTAACAACTAGATGCTGATAGATGAAAAGATTTCAATTACAGGCCTGCTGCCCCCTCATTCCACACACTATGCAACCATTTACTTACAGTGTAGGGGCCGAACAATGGAGAAAACATGTAAAAATAATATATATATATGCAGCCTAGAAGCATGAATTAGTACCAATATTAATGCATCACCATTGATTACCTTGAAGTAGAGATTTGAATCAGCATCATTCTTCAAGAAGCCCAAACTAGATAGGTATCGATCAATCCTTTCGTACCATGCATGAGTAGCCTACTTAAGACCATACAAGGCCTTCTTCATCTTACACACTTGTGACTCCTTCCCATGAACCTCAAAACCATCAAGTTGCTCAATGTAAACTTCTTCCTTAATCATGCCATTGAGAAAAGTTTTCTTCATGTCCATTTGATGAATCTTCCATCCTCTTGATGCAACAAGGGAAATGATAGCTCTGACAGAAGTGTAACGAGCAACAGGAGCAAATGTTTCTTAATAATCAACTCCCTCTTTCTGAGAAAACCATTGTCGATCAGCCAAGTGTTGGTGTCAATGGGTACATTGCTTGAAAATGCTGAGCAAAATAGATATTCCTTCTTCTATGGAGAAACATCATCTACATCTGCAATAGAGGCTTGATGGTTAGGTCTATCTGAACAATGTTTGGAAAAGTGACCAAACTTATCACACCCAAAGCATTGAATCTTGGAAAAGTCTCACTTCTTCTTGGAAGGGGGAGCACCATCATTTCCTTTGTCTTGATTCCTCTTGAAGAATCCCTTCTTTCCACTTCTTCCTTTCTTCTTCGAAGGTTGGGCGGCAAGAACATGAATCTCTTCATTAGTAGAATTTTGGCCAACACCTCTAACCATCAATCTTGATGCATAATGAATGCAATCGGCCCTCAAATGATCGAACTTCGGGAGTTTGGACCTTGCACTAATTCCTTGAATATAGGACTCCCAAGACAATGGAAAACCATTGAGGGAAAGCATTGTCAAATCCTTATCTTTAACCTGTTGGTGCGTGTTTTATGACACACTCGTACATCAGAATAAAAATTCCCAGAGACACCCTATCCTCTCTTGAAAAACCACCCCATATGCTAAGATTGCGAGAAGATCATATGGCGATTCCAAGGATTCTTATGTCAGGTCTTGACGTGTGGTAAGCTGAATGGGCATTGTGATTTGCTAGTAATCACAAGGGGACTTACACTAGATTTTTTCAATTCACAATGAAGGTCTGTACAATGAAGCTCTTTTATTTGGGTTACAGATCAAACAAATTGAAAAAGGAGACAAGGGGTCAGAAGTTCTAATCTACTTCCTAAGAAACAAGGGTGGACTTTCCTTTATGTATTGCTAGCGGACTTTGCTTTATACCAAGCCATTGATTATTTCCTTGGAGCGGACTTGGCTATATTGTATGCCACTTTTGTAAAGCTGGGCAGGCTTAGTCTTAGCAAGTGCCATGTTTTACTCTTGAAGCGGGCTCTACTCTCCTCTTTGCTAGCAGACTTCCTTCTATCTTTTCCAAGCTCTGTCATGTGCTGGAATGGCTAGAAGAGATCGAAGAATTTTCTAACATCGACATAATTGTGGTAGCTTGATATACAGAGTCTATTGATGTAAGGGTTTAATTTGTATGATACTGAGAGTGGTAGCTTAATATAGGTCCACAATACCTTTTTGTAATATCATAGAATAGGGCTGATAGATTGACCTCTAGTCAAAATGTCTCTCAAATGCACAAAAAAGAAATAAATTACTTCAAACCAAGTTTGTGAAGAAGTTAACTCTGTTGCCCACTAGTTTCCCTTAAGAGTCCAAAGTGCTAAAAGGAAACAATATTTGAAGGGCTATTTCTCGGAGAACGTGAGGCATACAAATTCTTCGTCAAAGGCTATGGGGTCGTGTTGGGACCATCTACAAAAACCTCTCTCAGTTTTTGCTATCTCGGAGGCATTTTCCTGTGGTGATGACTTTTCAATGGAGGGAAAAGTTGCCAGATGCAAGTAGTGTAAAGTTGCAAAGTGGTGCAACTTTCATTCCACAACTTGTACGACTAAACAGACTATTCCAACACGTCTGTATGGGTATGTTTACACTATAGATGGTCCCCTTTTGCACCCAAATATGCCAAATCACTCCGAGCTACATTGGACCGACGATTTCCCTTAAGAGTCCAAAGTGCTAAAAGGCAGCAATATTTGAAGGGATATTTCTTGGAGACCATGGGGTATACAGACTCTCTGTTGGAGGCTACAGAATCGTATTGGGACCATCTACAAAAACCTCTCTCGGTTTTTGCTATCTTGGAGGCGTTTTCTTGTGGTGATGACTTTTCAGTGGAGGTAAAAGTTGCCAAATGCAAGCAGTGTAAAGTTGCAAAGTGGTGCAACTTTCATTCCGCAACTTGTATGACCAAGCAAACTATTCCTATACATCTGTATGGGTACGTTTACGCTAGGGATGGTCCTCTTTTGCACCCAAATACTCCGAATCACACCGAGCTACATTGGACCGGTGATTTCCCTTAAGAGTCCAAAGTGCTAAAAGGAAGCAATATTTGAAGGGCTATTTCTCAGAGACCGTGGGGCATACAGACTCTCCGTCAGAGGCTACGAGATCATACTAGGACCATCTACAAAAATCTCTCTCGGTTTTTGCTATCTCAGAGGCATCTTTTTGTGGTGATGACCTTTCAGTGGAGGGAAAAGTTGCCAGATGCAAGTAGTGTAAAGTTGAAAAGTGGTGCAACTTTCATTCTGCAACTCGTACGACCAAACGGACTATTCCAACACGTCCATATGGGTACATTTACACTAGGGATGGTCCTCTTTTGCACCTAAATACGCTGAATCACTCTGAGCCACTTTGGACCGGCAATTTCCCTTAAGAGTCCAAAGTGCTAAAAGGTAGCAATATTTGAAGGGCTATTTCTCAGAGACTGTATGGCATACAGACTCTCTGTGAGAGGCTATGGGATCATGTTGGAACCATCTACAAAAACCTCTCTCGGTTTTTGCTATCTTGGAGGCATTTTCCTGTGGTGATGACCTTTTAGTGGAGGGAAAAGTTGCCAGATGCAAGCAGTGTAAAGTTGCAAAGTGGTGCAACTTTTATTCCGCAACTCGTACGACCAAACAAAATGTTCCAACATGTCCATATGGGTACGTTTACGGCAGGGATGATCCTCTTTTGCACCCAAATACGCTGAATCACTCCGAGCTACATTGGACCTAAGAGTCCAAAGTGCTAAAATGCAGCAATATTTGAAGGGCTATTTCTCGGAGACCGTAGTATATACCACGTAGAGGTTTAATCATGTTAAGACCATTCAAAAACTCTCTCTGCTTTTTTCTATCTCGGATATTTTCTTGTGGTGATGACTTTTCAAGGAGGGAAAAGTTGTTAGATGGCAATGTAAAGTTGTACGCGGTGCAACTTTCATTCAAGTAATCCTCAGAGTGACCAAACAAGCTCCAACACGCCCAGGTATGTTTACTAGGGATGATCCCCGCTTTTGTACCCAAATACCGAATCACCTACATTAGACCGATGATTTCCCTTAAGAGTCCAAAGTGGTAAAACGCAGATATCTTTGAAGGGCTATTTCTTGGAGACTGTGGGGCATACAAAATCTCCATTAGAGGCTATGGGATAGTGTTCGGACCATCTAAAAACTTTGCATATTCCGAGGCATTTTTCAGGGTGATGACTTTTCGCTGGAGGGAAAAGCTGCTCATCAAGCAAAGGTAGTTGCAAAGGGTGCAACTTTCATTCCAACTCATACCACCAAATAAACTACGTCCGCATGGGTACATTTACACCAGGATGGTCCTCCTCTTGCACCCAACAGTTTAATCACTGGAGCTATATTGGACCGCTGATTTCCTCTTTAAGGATTCAAAGCATTAAAAGGGAACAATATTTGAAGGTCATTTAGAGATCCCATAATATACACTCCACAGAGGCTAAGTGGATTGTGTCGGATCATCTACAAAAAACCTCTCTCGTTTTGCTATCTCAGCCGCTTCGTGGTGATGATTTTTCGCTGAGGGAAAAGTTGTTAGATGTAAGCAGCGTAAAGTTGCAAAGTGGTGTAACTTCTTTCTATTCCGCGAACTGTACCACTAAACAAACTATTCCAACACATCCGTATGGGTACATTTACGCTTAGGATGGTCCTCTTTTGCACCCAAATACTCTGAATCATTCCGAGCTACATTGGACCGACAATTTCCCTCAAGAGTCCAAAGTACTAAAGGCAGCAATATTTGAAGGGAAATTTCTCAGAGACCGTGGGGCATACAGACTCTCCGTCAGAGGCTACGGGATCATGTTCAGACCATCTACAAAAACCTCTCTTGGTTATTGCTATCTCAGAGGCGTTTTCCTGTGGTGATGAATTTTTAGTGAAGGGAAAAGTTGCCAAATGCTAGCAGTGTAAAGTTGCAAAGTGGTGCAACTTTCACTCCACAATTCGTACGACCAAACAGACTGTTCCAACATGTCCGTATGGGTATCGCTTTACGCTTAGGATGGTCCTATTTTGCACCCAAATATGCCGGACCACTCCCAAGCCACATTGGACCACATTTTCCATGAGTCCAAAGTGCTAAAGGCAGGCAATATTTGAAGGGATATTTTCAGAGACCGGTATACATACTTCCATCGTAGGCTACAGATCATGATGGGACTATCTACAAAACCTCTCTCGGTTTTTCATCTTGCATTTTCCTCGTGGTGATGTGACTTTTCAGTTGAGAAAGTTGCCGATGCAAGCAATGGAAGTTGCAAAGTGGTGCAACTTTCATTCCAACTCGTATCACTCAAACGGTAATTGTTCGAACACTGTACTTTTACTAGGGATGATCCCTTCTTTGCACCAAATTTAATACTGAGCTACATTGGACTCTGCTGCATTTCCCTTATGTGAGTCCAAAGTGCTAAAAAGGCAAGAATATTTGAAGGGATATTTATTAGACCGTGGGCATATAGACTTTCGTGAGGCTACTTAGAGATTGTGTTGGGACCATCTACAAAAATCTCTCTGCGCTTTTTTGCTATCTCGGAGGAATTTTCCTGTGGTGATGACTTTTCAGTGGAGGGAAAAGTTGTGAGATGCAAGCAGTGTAAAGTTGCAAAGTGGTGCAACTTTGATTCCGCAACTCGTACGACCAAATGGACTGTTCTAACATGTCCATATGGGTACGTTTACGCCAGGGATGATCCTCTTTTGCACCCAAATACTCCAAATAACTCCTAGCTACATTGGACCGATGATTTCCCTTACAAGTCGAAAGTGCTAAAAGGTAGCAAGATTGTGTTGTAGTTGTAATTGTAAGTGCTCAAAGGTTGGATCAAGCTTGTGTAGGTTATAACAACATCATCTTTAATTGTAATTTTGTTGTTTAAAGCCACCTGGCTCATGCATTAGAAAATTCTTACTCAATCAACTTGAACATTATGCACACCCAAATACCTTATTTCCACTTTGCTAGATCAAAGACTCAATTACATTGGAAATGACCTTCACATGACATTTTTTAATTTTTTTGGGAAAAAGTGGTAAGCCACTATAATTTATTATATTTAAATAGGAGATATTACAAAAGCTGGTTCAAATGAGCATATCGGTAGGAAAGAACAAGGAAGAAAACCTCCAGTTGTAGCTCGATTAATTACAATAAGTTACTATAGAATTGTCTCAATACACAGTTATGGCCTTCTTACATTGTTTCACATTTCAAAATTGAAATTTTACAAAATTTTCCTATTTGAGGTATTCAAGGCACAGTCTTCCACAAGAGTAGTATGTTCACGTTCTGGATTGGCAAGCACCTATACAAACCATCAAGCTAGCAGTTAAACTACATACAATAGAAAAGATGCTTAGAATAAAAGATGCTTGGAATAACCAATCTATATTACTGTAATCTTTCACATACCTCTCTGAAAGGATCAAAGCTGGCTATTGTTGCAGTAGGTCCATGATCAATCGTGCCAAAAATATCTTAAAATTTGTCAAATGAGAAATCTATATTGTCACAATAGAAAATATGGTTAGACTAACAAATCTATATTAATCTAAATAACCTAAATGATGAGGAATTGGTAATGAAAACTATAAAAAATGCTTAGAATAACCAATCTATATTACTGTAATATTTCACATACCTCTCTGAAAAGATCGAAGCTGGCTATTGTAGCAGTAAGTCCATGATCAATCGTGCCAAAAATATCACAAAATTTGTCAAATGAGAAATCTATATTGTCACAATAGAAAAGATGGTTAGACTAACAAATATATATTAAATTATAATGA